>BQNB010000788.1:0-19397 GCA_026074375.1 Tanacetum coccineum
TGTGATAGCAGACTTAGAAGTATCCCGAGTGGATTTTCATGTGAAGTCTTGCTTGCTTCTTGTTTGATTCTAGTATTTGAATGTTTTTGATTAAGTTTGGATTATGGACCCCTGTGTGGGCATTTGAATAATTGTAAGAGATTGTGGATTTTAGTTGCGATTTGGGACATCACTCAAGGTTGTTTGAGGTTGATGGTCTTCATAGCACTTGAAGTTTATGCATTGTAGTTTTCTCTATTTTGTATCTTGTGTTATGATTGATCATTATGTTGCATTCCTGAATTTCTGCCATTGTCAGGGTGTGACAGATTGGTAATCAGAGCCAAGGTTATAGAGAACTAGGTGGATTAGACTAGACTATAACCTAAGATCCGTCATTTAGTTGCGTATAGGATCTATGTGCGTGGTGTTTCGCTTTTGTTACTTTTGTGTGTTCGCAGTTTGGTGCTTTAGTTATGTCAGTCATTGAAATGTGTGAGCTCAATATTGAATATGACTGGGAAAGGATGCGAATATAAGCACGGTGGCCAACGTAGTTATAAGCGTATCACAACTCACTCATACTTAGTAATGTTGTTCACACAAATCAATGTTGACACTGTGGTGTTATGTGTATATATGTATATATAGTAATTTATTCTATATATATGCGAGTCTTCCTGCCTACCTAATGTTTCCCATGTTCTCCCTCGTATAGATAATTCCACCAAGAATAAGGAGCCGGCCTACTGCCGAATCATTAGGAGGGGGAACGGGTATATGGGTTGGTAGAGGTGGAAGGGGTAGAAGACCTAGGGAAGGTGATGATGAGCGTGTTGATGATTTGAATGGTCAAGGAAATGACCAGGGTTTAGGAGCTAATGGGGGTATAGAGGGAGTCAATGGGAATATTGAGGAAGCCAATGAGGGAGTACGTGACTTCTCGATGATCATTACCGAACAATTGCAGAACCTCTTACCCGCCATGCTAGCTCAGGTTAGTAACCGAGGAAATGTTAGAAATTAGAATTGTAATGTAGTTAATGAGAATGTTCAGGAGAACGTTAGGAATGTTATAGTAAATGGCAGCCGGGTAGTTTCTTAAGAGTGCATGAGGATGACATTCCAAAGACTGCATTTAGAACTCGTTATGGATATTTCGAGTTCACACTAATGCCCTTTCGTCTGACTAACGCACCAGTAGTATTTATAGATTTGATGAATAGAGTTTGTAGGCCTTATCTTGATAAGTTTGTGGGTGAAGACTAATCAAATAACATACTAGATGTGAGGGTAGAGAGAGAGTGGGTTGGATGAACACTTAGAGAGAGAAAGTAAAACTAACCACCTCTCCAAGGCATGGAGAGGTGTTAATATACTTACAATGAACAAGTGGGCTTGGGCTTGCATGGGTTTATCCATGGGCCTTTGCTAACTAACTATGTAAGTTTCCAAAAATTACTTAACGAGCTAACGACTGTTATCTCTGGAAGCGACCGACACTTTCGTGTTCCTAATAATCTCCCCCTAAAGGAGGTCGCTCCATCTTACAAAAACTTAAACATAGCATACTATGCTTTATCTTTAGTCTTGAGCTCGTTTAACTTCAATCTTTAACTTGTGATTTAATGTAGTGATCATTGACTTTAGGCTTGAGCTTGTTCCTTTTGCTTGATTTGTAAGTGAATATATGATCTTGAGCATCTTGAGACCATCAACCAAGCATAATCTCTTTTCGCCTTCTTGTAAACTATGTCATCTTGTGAACTTGTGACTTCTGGACCGACATGCTCATACCTTTCTTGATTTGTCGACTTAAAAAGCTTTAATGCTGCATCTTTCTTGAAATTCTTTAACTTTAACACTTCGTCACTTCGAGAAAGACGTTCGGTATCAGAGTGACTAAAACTTCTTTGAAATTCTTTGACTTTAATGCTTCGTCACTTCAAGAAAGACGTACGGTATCAGAGTAGCGAAAGTCTTGAAACATGTACTTGAGCTTTCATGATGTCTTTATGTTTGTCGGTCGGGTATGAGCATGTGGCTATGAATCTTGTGAGTCAGCTGGAATCAGGTACCTTCACCTCCATCTTTAAGTAACCTGCATTAAAATAGTTAGCAATAAAGCGAGGGGACGAATATGGCTTTGTCATTCGCCCGTGTTTGGTTGGAGTAGCCTTCAAATCCGTGAGGATCGACCCCTGATCAGGTAGATTCAATTTAAGAAGAATCTCCTTGACAGGATTTCCAGCTGAAGTATAGAATCTTTCTAACACATTTGTATTAGATTCATCAAACTCAGCATGTTCTCATTATCGGAATCTCTCAAAGCAAACAGCACGATAAAAGTGAACCAGTGAGTTACTGTCTCACCGATTGAAATAGAAAAATCAATTTGAAAATCAATCAACATGTCACTTACTAAAGTGAATTTGTGACATATCGAGAGTGTTAATCATTTCAAAAATTCATTATCAATCGTCAATTCATAACCTGGAACAAGTTTGATTCTTATAGAATCGCACCATCGTTTCTTTCCAGTTGTCACAAGTTTGATTCGTATAGAATTGCACAAGTCACCTACCATAAGCTTGTTTGATGTTGACTCAGGCAGGATTTCCATCTTCATTGTGATTACTTGAGTATCACTCTGATGTTCTGGCAAAATCACAAGGATAATGCGTAGGACTCTATCTATATTTCTCGTTATTCACATTATGTGAGATAGCAAGCATAATTTTGACAAGTGTCCTAATGAGATTTATAGATGATCTCTTTTGGCTCTAGACTCAATAGTGCACTTTGATTTTAGTGATCGAAGGCTGGAGCAGACTAACACCTTTTCAATATCAACTAACTCGGAGTGCGAAAGTTGATAGAAATGTGTGTAATCTCCGCGAGAAATGAAACAAGAGTCTGTTGAGAGACCTTAGTGCTATGGAGGTTGGTGTGCATTAACGTCACTGGGTCCATGACTGTCTTCAATGTCAGAAAACAACTTAGTGTTTCCGACAGATTATGTATTGACCCAGTTTCTGCCTAAGTGTATGGAGGGCTTCTTTCTTTTCACCCTTTATCCTTACATTTCTTTTTCATTCTTCAACCCCTTCAATGCTTACCGAGACTTCATAACTAACACCTTGTTGGGTTTATTCCAGTGTTAGCTCCATCTCAGTCGGCATTATTCCCGATTCTTACTTTTTCTCCTTTTGTATCATACCTAAGGACTTCTACACTATCTAGTGGATATCCCTGGGTAGATCCCTCCAGTTCTGGCTGGATCATAGGATTTGAATACCTATGCCTAACCACCTTATAACTCCATAAATTTAAGTACATGGTCGGTCTTTTGGGTATTCCATCTCAATCAAAACCAAAATCATTGAAAATTTCAATCAAAGTGTTTGATATAAATATCAAAAGATTTACACTTTGAAAGTTTTTCATCATCACTAAAAGCTCCCCCTTAACATGTGCACCGTAATCGTAGTACATGCTAAGTGTGGAGTGCATTGAGTCCATTTTATCTGATCACATTTCAATACAAATTAGATTCAGTTTAATCACATTTTCTCCCCTTATCCAAAATGTTAATCCCTTGATATTTTGGATATCAATTGATTAAACGTTCAGGGACAAAATGTTACATAATATCTAACAGGAACATTTTAATGCTCCCCCTCAATTTTTGAGGGTTTATAAGACAGTGCTGAGTACAATAATTTGAAATTTTTTTGAATTCACTAAGAAATTCTTGAAAATTTTTGTACTCGAGCACTCCTTAATATCACCATAATGTCTATACTACATATACACAAATTCACAAGTTTTAATTATTCACGAGGATTGACCTGTTATGATAAGGACATCATATGATAAATCATATGGTCCTTTGTAGCAGCCGAAAGTCACCCTCGTACGGTCTCCCACCAACAAATTTCTCCAAACTCCGCATAATCCTCCTGGTCTTTAGCTGTTTGTCAATTGCCTGGATCATAGCTCCTGCTTTGTCTTTGTCACTTTGTCTCCAGATAGTCTGTGGCAGATACTCCATCCGAATTCCCTTTAGACGATCATTAAGAGCAGTTCGAACATCATTGAGTGTACCGTCACTGAACTTGTGTAGTTCATCAATACGCATCAGTCTGTTCTTTTTGTCTTTGTTCTGGTAAATGAAACCTCTTAGATTGGAGTATGTTGTGTAAGCTTCCCTTCTTTTAAGATCTGATCTGTACGTATCCGGCTTTGTGAGGTTGAGCTTCTTTTGGTAACTTTTCGACGACCATAAATAAAGATCCTCCACACGCCTTTGTGATGACAACGCTTCTGTGAACATTCATAAGGAACATTGAAAGATTAGAGGGGGCGATCTACAAAGTGGAGATATTGTCAATTTCCTTGAATAAGATAAAGCAGTATGTCTTCGATGTTCTTGAATGGAAAGCCTGTTGAAATCGCCTTCTTGAATTTGTATAATTTATCATCATCCCTATGAACAGTGATCCAATCAAGATGCTTGTAGTTATACCAGTCGATTATTTCAAGCTTTGTGATAGCAATGATTCTGCGTTTAGAGTAGACATCTCAAACAGATTCCCTGTTAGCAGCAAATCCATAGAATTATTGTCATTTTTGCCCCCAATGTGAGATTCCCCAGAGTGCATGTTTGTCATAGCTAACCGGCACTTGACTCCACATTCTGTTAGGGATCAAATCTTCAATCCATTTGATGTGCCCGTGTAGCCTTGGTTTTCGTCACTGAAGTTGCGTATTTTTGGCTTGAGACACCACCGCTTATATACTCTAGGTCGTTGTGATGAAGTGATCAAAAGGTATGACACGACGAACTCGAGAATTAGGTATCAATGGTAGTGACTTTCATGAATCATGTGGATATTGCTGACCTTTAGGGTTGTTCCAGTCTAATTGATCCGTGGTGGCCTTGTAGACTTCTTCAAAGAAGTATTCTAGCTCAACCAAACTCTTGCATGTACCTTTCATCAGCTCAAATGTTGGACCGGCTAATAATTCAGGAGTTAAAGTATCAACCTTAATTCGGTTCATCACGAATGCCGAGAAGTCAAGAGGAGTGTCCATCATCTCATTAAACGATTCTCGTGGATCTTCCTTTTGAGCCAAAGAGCTTAGCCAAGGTTGAACATTGTCCCATGAGCATTCCGAAAAAGTCTTGTTCCAATCATCGATTGGGAGAATGAGATTTGTTAGGTCTCTAAAACCAATCAGGGAACCGAGGGGTTTCTTCATTATGTTGATCTTTAGTAACTCCTGTTTCAAACTCCTGATGTGCGGGTTCTTCCATATCTTTGGTAGTGTGCATAGGCTTCTCTGTTTGAGCAGATTTGCCAGCAGTCTTGTGTTGAGATTTGGACCCTTCATGTGTCTTGCCAGATGTCTTGGATGTCTTTTCCTTTGGTGCACTGGTTGACTCTGGTTCTTTTCTAGCTCGTTTTCTCTTGGACCCCCAGTTTGATCCAGTGGTGGGTTCTTCGTCTTTATCCTCATCATCTCTACATCTTTTAAACGAAACAGTATCTCCATAAGTGTCAAGTATGAGCTTGTCACTTTCGTAAGCATCAACCAGTGCTTTGTAGAGATTCTTTTGTTCATCAGATCTGTGGATTGATTTATTGCTTTCCATCTTGTCTATGAGAATCTTCTTCAGCTCTAATTTAGATAGGTTTGCAGCTATAG
Source organism: Tanacetum coccineum (assembly GCA_026074375.1). Lineage (NCBI taxonomy): Eukaryota > Viridiplantae > Streptophyta > Magnoliopsida > Asterales > Asteraceae > Tanacetum > Tanacetum coccineum. Next base: position 5,692 of record BQNB010000788.1, read on the forward strand.
CAAGAAATGTCTTGGATTCAGTGGATGAACAAGTCATAACCTCAGCTTCGAGTTGTTCGTTTACCGTCTTCTCAATTTTTGGCAAAATCTTAGAGACTTGAGCTTTAACTAGTTCATTGACTTGATCCTTAATTATTTTCTTAATGTTATCATCAAGTTTGTTGAGGAAGTCTGCATTTTTAGCTTGGGATTCATCTCTGAGTCTTTCACATTGTAACTGAACAACAGTTTTGATGGCTTCATGCATCTTGATGGCAAGGTACGCATCAACAATGCTGGGAATGGAAGAAACTGCTTTAGCAAATTTGGTTCGTTTGCTTGAACTCAGAGAAGTCAGTTTCCAAAGTTTTTATTCTATGGTCAAACCCGAATAAAGAGCCAAAGTTAGGAAGATCTTGTAGTGAGGAGCATGGAACAGTTGTTGGTGCAGGTACTGGTGTTTGTTGCAGATGTGTGATGAGAGGAGTGGGTGGAAGAGTTATTGCCGATAAAAGAGGTGGCTCAGCAGTATTGGTGACCGAAACATCTACTAGTGAAGTTGCCTCAGTGTTAAGAGTAAATATTATGTCAATGCCTGTATCTGGACTGGGGTTGAGCATGTTAGAAACGAACCCAGATGACACACAAGAACTCTGCTGTTGACCTTTAAGATGAGTATCTTCTGTTACTTGAGTTCCTTGAACATTAGGTAGTGAAGCATCTGTCATTTCAGTGTCTCTTCCCTCCAGATTAACGTTCACGTCACTGTATAACTCATCCACTTCTGCTTCTTCATTTGTCTCTTCTTCATTCATCTTATCTCCCTTAACATTTGCATCTTGAATTTCTTCATCACTGTCTTCATAATCAGTGGATTCAACATGGGAAGGTGTTTGAACCCTAGGATCAAAGCTATCTTCTTCTTTATCTTCTTCATCATGAGTGGAGAACTTGGGATGAACGAAGTCATCACCATCGTTGTCTAAATCTGTTTGCTCATCATCATCATCATCATCATCTTGATTTTCAGCATCTTGATTATCAGCATCGTCATCATCATCATCATCATTGTTACCATCATCATCATCATCTTCACTCCATAAATTCATCATCACGTTTTTCTTCACTTGACTTCCATGAGATTGCTCATCATCAGATTCATAAGTCCGGTACATTCGGTGAACCCCTGGTATACTAACCAGTTCCCATCATCTGCAACCTTAGCGCTGAGCATGAGAACTGTGAGTTTTGTATTAGAAACAGCTTTTTGCTGCTAGCTTTATTTGTTCAGCTTATGTTAAAGCAACCTCAGATAGCATTGTTAGACCTTTAGCTTTACATGTCTTTGCAGGTTGCTTCTTCTTTGCAGTTTTAGCTGCCTTTGCAGAAGTCTTAAGTCTTTTGCCTTTAGTTGGAGGAGTCTTTGACATGTCAGATCCAACTTGCTTCTTCTTGACCCTTGCTTTTGTCTTTGGAGGTTCAGCTCCTGAAGCAATGGCATAGTACTCTTTGTAGGATTCGGAGTTTCTGATGTCTTCATTCGTCAATTCATTAGGCAAAATGGCACCATATAGTTGTGTATCCTCATGCCTGGAGACAACCTTTATCGTGGTAAACATGTAGTCATCCCTGGCATAGTGCCAATTTACACTGTTCCGTCTTGGAATTGATTGATCCTTAGTCATGAAGAAGTTGACGATGACTTTGGTGAAGCGAGGGTAGTACATCTCATTACTCTTCTTGACATTCTTGTTCTCTACTTGATAAACAAAATCTTCCCACAGAAGGTAGGCATAGTCTACGTTCTTCTTATGGTACATGCCCTAGAGGATTTGAGCTTGAGATAGTCGAAGACTGTCATATCCGGTACTTTTTCCACTCAGACATTTGTTGATAACCGCAGCAAATGATCTTCAAGGTCGATGCAACTTGTTGACATTGACATCGGTGATCATTTTAATGTCACTACTGTGACCAAGATCTCTTAAAAATGTGAGAATTTCCTCTTCAAAGGGTAGTTCCTCGAATTGCTGATTAGGGAGTTTAGGGCATATTTGAAGCATTTCTCTAAAGTACTCAAGATTTACAATATGTTTCTTATTGTTCATCTTGAAACGAATTGAGTGATGATGAACTGTAGCAGTGGCCCAAAACTCTTGCATGTAAATTTCTAGAACATCCGCTGTGATTTGGAATGCCTTGTAGAAGGGAGTGAGTTTCAAAACATCATAGACCACTTTAAGAGTTGCTTCTTTGGACTTGAGGTCTGAGCTTAGTCGAAAATTACTTTTGGCAATCTTGAGTCGGTTGGCAGGAGCAACTAAAGCGTCATCTAATGCAATTTGTTCAGCTCTGGTGATGTCCATGCTTCTGCTTAAGAAAGAATCAATACAGTTTTTACATAAAACCAAGTTTATATATAACTATAGAGACCTGTTATGTGAACACTTTATTATGATTTTCAAATTAGGACCTTAAGACTTTTAGCACTTATAAAGATATATTCCTCTTAATGGCAACTTAGATAGACTTATTTACTTAAGGGATTAAGGCAACTTCTATGACAATTTAGGAATCGTGGGTTTTCTAACTAGTTGAGAATTTAGATATCCTAAGTCGTTTATTAGTTAACCTTGATATTACCTTGGTTTTAAGCCTATTTTAAATCAATTAAATAGCTTAATTAACCAATTTTAATTAGCCTACTAATTTAAGTTTTACTTTGCCATCAAATTGGAATTTTGATCTTAAGTGTTTTTGGTCTAAATCTATTGGATTGGTTTCTTAAAGATTTCACTAGATCAGTTGTTAAAACATTCACTAGATCGGGTCCTTAAAAAGAATGACTAGATCGGTTCCAAAAGGATTTTGACTAGATCGGTTTCCAAAGGATATTGACTAGATCGGTTCCAAAAGGAATTGACTAGTTCGGTTCCCACATAAGATTGACTAGATCAGTTCGTACAGAAAATTGACTAGATCGGTTCCTTAAGGGACTGACTAGTTCGGTTCCCACATAAGATTGACTATATCGGTTCCTTAAGGGACTGACTAGTTCAGTTCCCACATAAGATTGACTAGATCGGTTCCTACAGAAGATTGACTAGATCGATTCCTTAAGGGATTTGACTAGATCGGTTCCTTAAGGGACATACTAGATCGGTTCCCGAAGTGTCTTGACTAGATCGGTCCTTTATGGGACTTTGACTTGTTCGGTTCAAAAGGGTTTGATTAGATCAGTTCCCAAAGAAAATAACTAGATCGGTTCCCAAGGATATTGACTAGATTGGTTCCCAAAAAGAAAAACGACTAGATTGGTTTCTCATATAACTTCACAAACATGATTTTTGTTCATGGGTTAATCATTTATATCAGTTTTAACTATTTTAGTAACATTTATAAGCAATTTTAAACATGGACACAATGTATAAGCAACAACAAATAGGTCACACACAATCAAATCGAACAAGAACATGAGCTGTTCATCAAGGTTATACTATGTATATCATCTTAAGATGTTCAAACATATTCAATAATGATGAAACAATCTTCCCCATGCTTAACCCACTAACAATAAACCTTCTACCCCGAACCCCCAAATTGACGCATAAAAGATCATCCATAAACTATTCATATGATAACAAAACACAAAACTGAGTTCCATGAGTGCTAATGACACCTAAACAAACTAAACGCCTCAATCAATTTAAGGTTTTACAAAGTTTTTGATTTTGAGGAACCCTAAATCAATTTTTAGGGTTTTCAACATCAAATCATTGTTAAATTCTTATTCTATAGAGATGTGAGTTTTTAAGATGTGGAGAACACATTTTTTTTATACTTTAATGCACGAGATCAACTAGAAATGGAAGCTTGGAGAATGGCGATCGTTTGTGGAGTGAGTGGGAGGAAAAATATGTTAAGTGTGTGTTTGTGTGTACAGGGAACGAGTAGGATGGGATGGGGCATAAGGTATTTTTATTGTTTTTACTTATTTGACCCCTGTAGTTATAAACATTTTTCATTTTGCATATTTAAGTTTTAAGGCATAGATAAGTTAAACAAATAGCACAAAGAGTCCCTAATGTTTTTATACTATCATACCTATAGACTTAATTTTTGTAAAATTACTCCCTAAAGGCTTAAACACATAACATATAAGGCACACATAAGCTAAACTTAATTAACTTTCCTTAAAGAATGATATTTCGTTATTGTTTAAAAAACTTTTTCCCTTTAAACACATGACTTTCTGAAGAAGATATCTGACATTTTCTCCCCCTCAAGAAATAGACGCGGTTTTCCACTAAATGAGCTGTATCGTTTGTTGTGAGAAGTCAACATGTCCCTTTAAAAAGCATTTTCTGATGAAGCAATGTTTTGATTATGAAGAAACAAACACCAATTGTAAATAAGATTTCTCTTATTTTCACACATAAGCGCACTGACATGCACACTTATGGAAATATAAGAAGCACGGGTTATGATGCAAAGTAATCACAAGCCTTTGCATGGTCATTAAGTAGACCATACCTGAGAATAAATTCCCGTTGAGAGGTCAAGTTTCCTTTTTGAAATACTTGCCTTCAAAATGAAGACCGGGTTGCTATCAAAAATAATAGCAAGCTATTTTTGGCATGTTTTGAAAACATTTGGAACTTCTGCTCGAACTTCATTTACAGCCTTGTATCATTATTGAATGACATTTCTAAGACCGTAATTGTTATCGATTTTTAGAAGACATGCCATTATTACCTCTTTTATATTTTTCTCATTTTTTAATTTTTTCTTTGGTTTTATATATTTTATATTTTTGTATTTTGTTTTTATAAAAAATTCTAAAAAATGAAAAGCTCAAGATCACATACAATGACAATCTTAAAGAAACAAGCTCAAGCCACAAGTCAAAGATCACTACATAAAGATACAAGATAAAAGATCAACTATTAGACAAAAAAGACTCAAGATCAAGACAATAAGCTTCAACGATTAATGATCAAGGTCACAAGGAGAGATCTCTATGATCACCCCTTAGGGGGAGATTGTTAGAAATACAAAAAGTGTTGATCATTTATGAGATCTCAACGATCGTCCCTTAAGGGAAGATTGTTAGGAATTCAGTTTTTAGTGAAGTGACGATCATTATCGACCTCACAAGCCTTTGTAATAGTTAGACAATTTTATGTATTACTTAGTAAGCTAACCGGGTCAAAGCATAGAAAGCTCATGGCAAGCCCATGGAAAGCCTGGTTTATCTTTTGTATAAAAGCCCTCTCCACACATGGAGAGGGTGTTGGTTGAATCATTTTACACACACAATTAGTGTGTTTTTCTCTAGTTTTCTCCCAACCATCTCTCTCTCTAACTCTCTCTCTAGTTTTATCTTTGTGTAAAATTTAGGAACCTACATGTGTTCAGAGGAAGATCTCCTAATATCAGCTACTTTTATGTGTTTAGGTGTCCTGTGCATATTCACAACCACAATGATCACTTAGGAAAGTTTGATGAAAAGGTTGATGATGGATTCTTCATTGGTTACTCCCAAGTCGCCAAAGCATTCAGGGTATTCAACATTAGAAGACAAGAAATGGAAGAAACTGTACATGTCACTTTTAGTAAAGATGATGAAGCAATTTCTCAATCCAGCACAGAAGGGGATGCAATCAACTTTAATGAAAACAGATCCTTCCTAGATGATGAATTCCTTGAACCCAGGAGTGAAGTTACTCAATGTCCTGGAAATATTGAGTACTTTCCCTACATACCTGCATATGAAAACACCACACCCACCGATTCGACCATTCTTTAGGACCCTGTCTCTTTTGAAGAACCACCTGAGCTCATTGTTGCTAATGATCACCCAGCCCTTGTTGAACTTGATCAACTTGAATCAGCTAATAATCTTGAACCTGCTAAAATTCAAGACAGTTTCATCATGGAACCAATCAATGATGTTCAACTCACTCCAATCCTTTCACCCTTAGCTGAAGGCATCCTTCAACCTCCTGTTCCTCAAGACAGATGGTCAAGAGAAAAGCACATTGAGCTAGTAAACATCATTGGTGAACTGCTTGCTAGTATCACAACCAGAAGTAGGGTTAGAGACTCATAAGCTGCCTTAGCTTATGAATGTCTATACGTTGACTTTATCTATGAAATGGAACCCAAAAAGCTTATTGAAGCTCTAGAGGAAAAAGGATGGATTATTTCAATGCAAGAAGAGCTGAATTAATTTGAAAGAAACAAGGTCTGGACCTTGGTTCCTAAACCTCATGGTAAAACCATAATTGGGACCAAATGGATCTAGAAAAACAAGATGGATGAAAATTGGGTTGTTATAAAGAATAAAGCATGGCTAGTTGCTCAGGGTTATAATCAGCAAGAAGGGATTGATTATGAAGAAAACTTTGCACTTGTTGCAAGACTGAAAGCCATCAGGATCTTTCTTGCTTATGCAGCCTACATGGGTTTTATGATGTATCAGATGGATGTGAAAAGTGCATTTTTGAATGGGAAGATCTCAGAGGAGGTGTATGTTCAACAACCTTATGGGTTTGAAAGCAGTGAATTTCCCAATCATGTTTGTAAGTTGGATAAAGCTCTTTATGGGCTAAAGCAAGCCCCCAGAGCATGGTATGAAACTCTCTCAAAATTTCTTATTCAGCACACATTTGTCAGAGGCACCATTGACAACACTCTTTTTACTTATAAAACTAAGAGTGATGTTATAATTGTACAGATTTATGTGGATGATATCATTTTTGGGTCAACCTGTTTTAAGCTTAGTAAACAATTTGCCAAGCTGATGACTAAGAAATATGAAATGAGCATGATAGGTGAATTAACTTATTTTTTAGGCTTTCAAATTAAACAAGATTTCAAAGGAATATCTATTTGTCAAGAAAAATATGTTAAAGATTTACTCATAAAGTATGATCTAGCTGATAGTGCCTTAGTGAAATGCCTTATGCTTCCCCCAAACAATTTGGGCCCTAATGAGTTAGGGGTCTCTATTAATGAGACATTGATCAGATGCATGATAGGGTCACTGATGTACTTAAAGCTAGCAGACCTGATATCCAATTCTCTACATGTCTCTGTGCTAAGTACCAAGCTAACCTAAGGAATCCTACCTTATCGCTGTAAAAAGAATTTTCAGGTATCTTAAAGGAACTCCAAATCTAGGCCTCTAGTATCCGAAAGGATCAAGATTTAATTTGAAAGCATACTCTGATTTAGACTATGCTGGATGCAACTGGATAGAAAGAGTACCTAAGGGGGCTGTCAAATACTTGGTGGAAAGTTAGTATGTTGGAGTGCAAATAAGAAAAGCTCTGTGGCAATGTCATCAGCTGAAGCTAAGTATGTAGCTGTCGCTGGATGTTGTGCTCAAGTCCTCTAGATCAAGAGTTAGCTGGCTAACTACGATGTTCTCTATGATAATGTTCCCATATTTTGTGATAATACAAGTGTCATTGCCATATCAAACAATCGAATACTGCACTCTAGGACAAAACATATTGACATCAGGTATCACTTCATCAGAGACCACATTTTAAAAAAGGATATTAAACTTCATTTTGTACCCACTGATTTACAATTAGCTGATATTTTTACTAAACCACTAGCTGAACCTAGCTTTACTAGATTGGTAGATGAGTTGGGTATGCTCAATATTCAAAAAAAGGTCTCTGATAAGAAAAAAGCTTTAAGTGATCTCTGACTTGAATATTAAATGTTTTTAAGGTAACTTAAATGTAACTACCTAGTTCAAAGACAAACATTCTTAATATTAAATTCAGATTTATGATTGATAGTTTTTATACACACTATATTAATTAATACACAAAATTATAGAGAATAATTCCCAAAGTAGCCCTCTAGGAAAATTCTTATACAAATATATAATAATAAGAATATACGTATGTTTACAGGGAAGTATGCTTTCCCGGGTCGTTTCCCCAACGACTTGTGAAATTGAAACCACGCCTTAGTTTGGATTATGATTTGAATGAGAGAAAAGATATTTTTGGTTATCTATGACTACTAAATAAAAGCAACAAATAAAATAAGCACACAAAAGCAATTAAACACTAAGATAATCAACGGGAACAAATAAAACGCGACAAATAAGCAAGTAAGACTAAATTAACCCTTAAAAATGCAAACTAAAACTTTAAACCTAGAATAGGACAAAAGTAGATTTTAGGAAAAAGAAAAATATTTTTTTGATTATTTTTGAATTTATTATGAATTAAAAACGAATTTAATCTAATTAAATCCTAGAAAATAGCAAAATAAGTCCTAAAAATTAAGAAAAATGATTTTTAAACTTAGAAAAGTCTAAAATAACATGAAAACTCAGAAAACTATTTTTAACTATTTTTAAAATTAAAATCCTATTTTTAAAATTAAAATTAAAAGCTCAAAAATGAAAATTAAAATCTAAAAGTGTTGAAAATGATTTTTCTGATTGTAAACCTAAAAGTATTTATTCTAATACTAAAAACTATTTTTTTGAATTTTTATAAAACTTTTTTCTATTTTTTATGTATTTTTGAATTTTAAAACCTTAGAAAAATGATTAAAAATAATCTACTTTATGGAAAATTACCAAAAATTCAGGGAAAATCTAAAAAGCTATAAAGATCAAAGGAAAAATAAGAAAAGGCTCACAGCTTAACAAATAAGTTCCTAAATAGCCACAATAAGCTACGGCTTATTTAAATGGGCTTAAGCCCAAAGTGTGGTTAATAATTAAATGGGGGAAAGAATAAACGGATGAGCTATTGAAGCAATTGGTTAAGGCATTGGGCATTTGAGTTAGAGGTCACGGGTTCAAGGTTGGTATACACCCCTTTTTTTGCAATTTTTTTTATTTTCAAAAACTAAAAACACAAGCTTAAAGAGGACACTTTTTTAAGCATTTTTAATAAAAACAATACTATCTGAAAACCAAAATTAAGCTCTTAAAGAGCTTATGAAAGCTGATGTCTCAGTAAGTAGCCTTTTGAAGGCAAAAATGCTTGTTTACACTTAGAAGCTTGCACAAAGCTAAAATTAAGCTCAAATTACAAACCAAAAACTGTTCTAGCTAGCTTAAGATGTCTAGTATCTAAATTTTATAAGCTAATTATACTAACAAAACTATAAGCTATCTGAATCTAGTGAACTTAATGGCAAAGTCAGAAATAAGCACTAAAATCTCAAAATAAACTTAGGCTCAAATGCTCAATAAGCTAATATTAAACCTGAGATTTTGGAAACTAGATTACCTACATATAAGCTATGAATCCAGATCATGAAAACAAGTGCTATAAGCTAGAAATAAAAATTAAGAAGCTAAGTCTAAGTTACTACTGTTTTTGATTTTTTTAGGATTTTTGAAAACTTTTAAAGCTAATTTACCCTAGGAATTAAACTAAATTATGAAAACTAAGTTTTTATCTATATTTTCCTACATGTAATCTATAAGCCTACTAAATTTTAAACACTAATTTCCATTAAACTATCTTAAAATGCAATCAAAAATGTCAGCAGTATTAACTGCTGATATACAAGCTGATGCACTTGACAAGAGTGCTAAATCTAAAATGCAGGTAACCAAATTGGTTACCCCTGCACTAGATACACTTATTAAGTGTGTAGTGACTCAATACACACACAAACCAAACTTCCAAAGACTTTGATCAAACTTTTAACTATCAAAGAAAAATGGAAATTCCCCTGGTGCAAAAACACTCTTAATGAGCTAAGACTACTTAGATTTTGGAGACTAATTTGAACACACAGCTTAACTACTATTTTTAAATGATAATCAACTTAACTCAAGCAAAATGAACAACTTAGTTTGACTATTAGAGGTCAAACTTTGTTATTCCAAACACCCCTTTAGCTTTTGACAGATTTAATTAAGTATTAGATTTTGAAATTTAATTAACAAATCCTTAATACCAGATACTAATTAGCTTATAACTATCCTAGTGAGCTAAATTCAACAACTAGATAAGCTAGAATTAAGAATCTAAAACTAAGCTACTTATATTTTTTTTTGGTTTTTATGATTTTTAAAGACAAGTAAATGACAATCTAAGATCTACAATTATAAAACTAAAAACAAATGTAAATTTATAACTGACAAGCACAAATAGAAAATCTGAAACTCAAATAAGCAATTAATAAGCTGACTATAAGCTGATAAGCAAATCTAAGCTAAGAATTTAAAACATAAAAGTAAATAGAGAACTTACTTTAGCCTTAGCTTAACAAAGGATGAAAGGCTCAAATGAGCATCTACAAGCTCTGGCTTATCATTGATAAGCCAGTTAAAGTCCATAGAAGCTCTTTCATTGCTAGCTTCTCTTCTAAAAGCTTGAAATCTAAATAAGCAAAGGTATTTAAGTTTAACTGATTTAATAGTTTAAGTAAGATTTAAGGACTTGATTAAACAAGCTCAATCACTAGCTTATAGACTAGTGAGAGCTAGACTAAGCTTAAATGAGCTTATGAGTGACAACAGCATGAGTATAAGAGCTTATGACAGATTAAGCTTAAAGAGAAATAAACTTTTCATTAACTAACTTTTGATTACATTAACTGAATTTGAGTACAATGCTTGAAAAAGGAAACAAAAAATGAAATTTACTCAAGCTAAAACTAAAACCAATTTAAGCTAAAAAATTCTTAAAGCTAAAAACTAGAAAATTTTTAAAAGGTGCCTTGTGTGTGTGTGGTGTGCTATTTATAGCCACTTAGTGAACCTTCTAGCCATTTGAGGTCTTATCAATCTCTGCCATTCATTCTCTCAATGATTGGAAGATCATCTTTAGCCGTTGGATCTCTTTTGATAATCACACGAATTGACCCAGGGTGGCTATCCTGGTTGATTAAAGACATTTTGTGTCTATTATGTGAGTGCTTAAGTACAAAACCCATCATTTTGTATGCTTCTACTCCGCCAGCGTGTCATTCGTTGATGTGATTGGACCTATGAGGTGAGTTTGCTGATGTAATAACTCTTGACAGATGTATTAGAGCCATTAATTGCCCATTCTTATCCCTCAATTCTCATTTTTTTGCCCTCTTATTTTTGGACTTGGGTTATTTTTTAGGAGACGGTGTGAATAGTGAAACATATTCGAGCCATTTTTTTAACTGAAAACGGTAATAGGGGCTGTATGTTTGAGCTCATGGCAAGTTGGCCCATTATGGTTTTTAAGGTTGAAAAACCTAGTATTAAATATACTTTTCAATCTTGGCCGGAATTGGCCCCTGGACTTTTTAAAAGGCGTTTGGTTTAGGGTTTTGGTCCGGGTTATTGGGTAATTGGGCTTGGATTTTGGTTTATTGTTATTTTGGTGTCGGGTAAGGAATAAGGAAAGGTATGGGCCCATTAGGCTAAACTTGGATAATTGAGGACTAGAATTGTTACTCGGATATTGTGGCATTTTGTGAATTGACTTTTGTTGTCCCATAGTTGGACTAGAGCTCTTGACTTTTTTTTACTTTGGCTTGTATTCCCGGCTTCTTTTGTTGCTTCTTCTGTTCTGGTCCGTGTTCTTGCCCGTTTTTGACGGTTTTCTTGTGATTTTTGTCTTATCCGTACCTGCACACACAAAACACAAAAACAAGTATATCTTTGCCATTTTTAGTGTGTTTTTGGTCATTTATGGTTAATTTTGGTATAAACGGATATGTGTATTTCACACATATCAAAATTCCCCAAACTAAATGATTGTGTGTCCTCACGCAATATTACATGCCTTATAACCAAATACCTCGAAACCTCCCCAAACTAAACCTTTAAGAAGTAGTAAAGTCTTTCGTGGGTAAAATTTCTAAGTCACAAGTTATAAAACACCCGTTTTCCCATTTTCAAAACTTTTTCTCTTTTTTTTTATGATTTTTCTTAATAATTAACTATCTAACTACAATTTATTCTTGTGTTGACATAATGTATTGTTTTCATTACCTTAGTGGTAACTTTTAGGATCATGGAACAAAAAGCACAATTAAGTGTCTTAAAAGATAACTTCATCATTTCCGACTTTTCACTTTTCCCATACTAAGCTTAAAAATAAGATCACCGTTAAGTACGAGCTAAGATGCTAAGACTACTTATAATTACAACTTGTGAAATTTTTCTTCCTGACATAAACCATATATTTAAGTGTGTGTGTTCAAATTAATTTAAACCATTAAATCCACATATTTAGATAGTTGAAATCTGACTAAGCTTTACACATGGGCCTGTTGGGCTAATATGTTAATCACTTAGTAAGATCACAACTCAAAGCAAACAAAAACCTCCTCAGCTAAGACATCGTTGGTTCACTTGTCCCATAAATGACTTTCTTCTCTAGCATCCCACCGTCATCGGGTAAGTGCTAAGGCTTTTGACACCCCATCCGGAGAATAATTATCGAGACGCACGAACTTCCGATGAAAAAGCCTTACAGGCGTTTGCAAACGTTGGTTCAAAAGAATACTTTGGTTTTAGAAAAGGAAACTTTTACTATTTATTTTCTAACTTGCAACTTAACTATACATTATATTTACATATTAGGCTAGGAACCGGTATCACTTTTCTTTCGACGACACATCGGCCACGCCTCCGACAAGAGCCCGTGTACTTATTATGATACCGACCCTAAATATACATCCTCCACCCTTTCTTTCGATGTCACATCGGGAGCAAACCGACAAATGCCCATGTACTTTATTACGATGGAGTTTGTATATTAATTATTAATTCTAAGGATTTATAACTTTGCATCCTTTTATTCATCATTAATTTTTTTTTCATCATTTTTTCATTCATTTTTTTAATGTTAATTCAACACATTATTTATGCAAATAGAAAAATTTTATTTTAGAAAACCAAAGTATAAACTTGAACTAAAATTCTTATTTACAAATGATGTTGACTTCATTGATAAAGCTTTTTCTCTAAATATGTTGATTAGACTTTTAAGAGTAAAACTCTAATTTGTAAAAAATTAAAGAGAACACGTATGATTAATCATTTTAAGAACTTCGGGGAAGAAAAACCACAAGTTATTCTTATAAGCCTTTAAGTTTTCCAAATAAACTTTGTTTAGCATCCTAATTCGTAATTAACACTATCATCTCTTATTCTTTGCAATTTAAAACCTCTAATAAAGAGATTCGCAAATACTTAGCCTATATAAAATCCAACTCGGCATATTTAAAATCTACTTGAGATTAGCACAAGTCTTCATTTACTAATGATTTCAAGTTTAGCATGTTTAAAATCTACATGAGACTAGCACAAACTATCATCATTAATTGTTAAGGGTCAAAGCTAGAACTCAACACGTTTGATCGGGTCAAAAATTACTTCTTATTCTCTCCAACGGAAAACCTACATTCGTGTCTTAACACTTATTTTTTCAACTACTAATATATTTTTTTTCATTTTTTCCTACAAATAAAAACTTAAAAAAATTAAAATTTTTTGCTATTTTTGGGGAAAACGGGTACATGAGAAGGGGAAAACGGGTACGTGAGAACAAAACAATAAACAAGCAACATCAAATCGATAGATTCCCTCCCCAAACTAAAACGAAACATTGTCCTCAATGTTTAAGGCCGAGTTCTATGAAAATCTAAGCCGTTTATGGATTATGCAAAGATAAACGTGAATCAATAAGATGAAAGGATATCGGATTTCCCCAAACTAAATGCAAACAAAGGATAGGAAGCTC
>BQNB010000788.1:20654-83749 GCA_026074375.1 Tanacetum coccineum
GGACAACCCAAACGTTATTTTAATGGATACTCGAACACTAGAAGCAACCCGGAAATATTCTAAACCACCATGCTCTTAGTGTGTGTTTTTGATTTTGAAAATGAAAGAACTATGTGTATAATGGTATCCTATAAACATTATGTACTCAACCTTGTACCAATTAGCTAAAAAATGCCTTGATGTCTCCCTTTGGTCTAGAGCTCACGGTAAGGGATCCTATGGGGTCTCGGGTTCTTTTTTTCATGTCGGGTTCACTTAAAACTCATAAAACTTGATCGTAAAATATTCCACAAAGTTACTTAGCATTTTTATTCACCTTAAAAATACTTTTCCAATAACTTAGAGTACTTACACGATATAATTCCATATTAGACCTCCCAAAAACTCATTTGGACATTAATGGACGTGTCGGGACTCGTTTTTTGGTATTTCTCAAAAGTTCACGGGTCAACCACCCGGAACATAAATAACATAATAATACCCTAAAAAGAGATTATTATACAAAACAAACCATCAAATATCTCACTTCATATAAATCCATCACCGTCAACACGGTACATATTCTAATAAAACTGACAAACGTCAAATAGTCAAAGGACTAATATCAGAATATTCAAAACACAGAAAGGGAAAGGGTTACAATTTTGTTATGGCGTAACCTTTACGTCGATGTTACGCCGTAATGATGACTGGGATAAGTTATCCTTCCTTGACGGTGCTGGTGACAGCGTAAGCATGACGAAGCATTTACGTCGTAACTCGGATGCTGACTCATTCCTTCATTAATTTGGTTACGGCGTTACTCCTGCGGGGATCTTACGCCGTAATTAGCCTTGAGTTCCTTCATTTGCTTGATTTTCATGTCCAAATCTCGTGTCTCTTGCTCAAAGTTATTAAAAAGTTATTGGAACATAATGAAATATCAAAGTATGAACTATTTGATGTTATCATTATGAAAAGGATACCAAATCTCGTGATTTTTACATCACAAGCATTTTTATAGGGAATTTGATACTAAAAAGTATGAACTATTTGATGTTATCATTATGAAATATCGAAGCATGATTGGTGCCTTAATGTATCTTACGTCAAGCAGACCAGACATTGTACATCCTACTTGTTTATGTGCTCGGTATCAGGCTCATCCAACCGAGAAGCACCTCAAGGAGGTTAAAAGGATCTTTCGTTATCTCGGGGAACCGTTAATATGGGTCTCTGGTATACAAAGGATTCTGGTTTTGAACTGACCTGATTCTTAGATGTAGATCATGCGGGATGTCAAGACTCTTTCAAGAGTACTTCCGGTGGAACTCAATTCTTAGGCGAAAAGCTCGTGAGGTGGTCCTCGAAAAAGCAAGCCTGTACAACGTTGTCAACCGCGGAAGCAGAATATATGTCTCTATCCGCTTGATGTGCTCAAGTCCTCTGGACGCGAACACAATTAATGAATTATGGCTTTCACTTTAACAAGGTCCCTATCTATTGTGATTCAAAGTCAGTCATAGCCATATCCTGCAACCCGGTTATCCTACAACCCGGTCCAACACTCCAAAACCAAACACATCGCAGTCTACTACCATTTCATCAAAGAACACATAGAAAAGGGTACGATTGAAATGTATTTTGTCAAGACTAATTACCAATTGGCCGACATTTTCACCAAAGCCATTCTAGTGGATAGGTTTAACTATTTGGTTCGTCGCCTTGGTATTTTGGAAGAAATTTGTGAAAAGAGTTTTTTACATTGGTTTAGATGAGTTTTAGAAGATGTATTTTTGGTATGTAGATTTTCGGTTATTGTGTTGTCGAAGTTTCATCATTTCAAGCACTAATTATGTCCCTATAAATTAGTTAAGTATATTAATAATACTTTACTTATATAAATTCCATTTTAAAGTGTGGTATAAATTAATAAACTAATATACATGAATTGTGTATACATATGAATAAGACATTACACAACTAATCTTTGCTATTTCTCCAAGTCGAAAAGTCAAGATAACACATTTGTTGGATTTCTTGATAGATCAATCATGAAATCTTTAAATTGTTTTTAATTTGTATTTAACAATGCATGTTTGGTTAACTTCTATTATTTTGATTTGTCAAAAATATGATTTTTGATCTTTGAAAAAAGTTTGTAATTTGATAGATATTACTATGGAGAATTTCATATTTTAGTCCACTAATTTAAAATGTCTGTCTAAGTATGAAGACAATGAATTTCTTGGTTTTGGTATAAATATCCAACATTATGACCCCAAATTTGAAAGAAACAAAGAGAATACTTACAAGAAGTTGAGTAGCGACCTAGAAGTAGTGGTTCTATATTAATAATGGCTTGAAGATGATTCTTGGCAGGAAGTGCAATCTGGGTGGGTGTCCGCCAAGGTTAGGCTGGAATTCGTATTATTGGAGGAGATGAAAGCAAGTTGTCGTCCAATAATATTAAAGGTTTTGTAAGGGTCTGACTGGAGATACGGATCACACAAAATAAGGAGGATCTCCATAAGGAGCTCCGTAGATCCGGTGGAAAGTCTGAAAACAGACAGAACATGATTTTGAATGTTTTGAGAGGTGGTGTTGTTGTTTTGGCAGTTGGAGTGCCTCATACATGTTAAAGGGAGTATGTGTTTTAATTTTTCGGAGTCGACGTCCAAGTTTTGAGCAAACCATGCAACTTGTCATGAATTTCTTGATGGAATTCTAACGTAGTCGATCCTACTTGGAGTGTGTAATCTTTTAGCATATTTTTGACCATTGCTAATAACACAAACATTATGAACATCTAGACTTAACAAAACATCATTAACATAAGTGTGAGTTGTAATTTAATGATTATTCTTTTTGTCCTTTTTAATCGATTTTATAATTTCATGTATTGACCACTAATGGTAGTACATGTATATTTTTGAAAATATTTATGGTCATTTTATTGATATTTTCTTGATATAATAAAATTCTAATCTCGATTATGTTCATGATCAGAAGTTTGTAATTAGAACGTGTAATGAGAATTAACATATTTTGAATAATAATTAATTACTTCACTAGATTTCCGCTTACGATTATTTTTGGGAGGATGGAGGATCGCTATCCATGATGAGTTCCAGCATTCCTAATCCTAATCTTAAATAATTAAATACTTCACGTTTTAAAGGCTTAGTTAATATATCGGCTAAGTTTTCTTCGGATGCAACTTTCTCGATAGAAATGTTTCCCTTTTGGATGTTGTCGCGAAGAAAGTGGTGGTGGATTTCTATATGTTTAGTCCTATAGTGTTGGACGAGGTTTCTACTTAAGTCGTTTGCGCCTTTATTGTCGCACATAATCAGAACATCGTCGAGGTGTATGCCGTAGTCGATGAGAGCTTGTTTTATCCATAGTGCTTGTTGAAACGCCTTTTTGGCGGACACATATTCGGCTTTGGTCGTGGAGATAGCAAGGGCCGTTTGTTTCTTAAAGAAACAAGATGTTAAACAACATCTCATGAACGTACAAACGCCACTAGTGTTCTTTCGATCAACGTAGTTGCCCGAGTGGTCGAAGTCAGCATAAACTATAGTTTCTATATCGGTTCCTTTCGGATACCATAATCCTAAGTGGGTAGTTCCCCTAATATACCTAAATATACGCTTAACGGCTTCTAAGTGGGTATTTTTAGGATTTTATTGAAAACGCGCACATAAACATACACTAAACATAATATCGGGCCTACTTGCGGTTAAGTAAAGTAAATTACCAATCATACCTTGATATTTAGTGTTATCCACGGAGTCGGCTTCGTCGTCCTTAGTGAGTTTAATCTTCGTTGACATCGGCGTCTTGGTTGGTTTTGAATCTTCCAACCCGAACTTCTTTAACATCTCCTTGATGTACTTGGATTGATTAAAAAATATCCCGTCTTCCATTTGTTTTATTTCAAGACCTAAGAAGAAGTTCAACCTCCCCGATCTTCTATATCATTTCTCAAAATCGTCGTGCATGGTTTTTGCAAATATTCATCTTTATTTTTTTTGTTATTTATACACACAGTGTTGACACGTGATCCGAAATATAATATCGTCGACATGGTATTTTTTGAAACATTGATGATATGTATATTTTTAATTTATTTGTTGAAATGAGTATGGTCCAACTAAACCCATGAAACTAACTCGTTGGTTTAGTTATAAAATGCTTTCTGTCTATCATACCAAGCCTTAGGAGCTTGCTTAAGACCATACCTTCTTTTTGAGTTTATACACATTATTTGGTTTTTCAAAATCAATAAAACCTGGAGGTTGAGCAACGTAAACCTCTTCGTTTATAAAACCATTTAGAAAAGCACTCTTTACATCCATTTGATATAATTTCAAATCATTTGCACAAGCAAAGAAAGACGAATTCTATCAGACTCTTAATCTCTAGCTACCAGTGCATATATTTCATCATAATCTAATGCCTCTTGTGGTTATACCCTTGTGATACTAATCTGCCTTATTCCTAGAATATAATGTCGTTTTCACATCTAATATGTATCCTCTATACTCTATTTTGGTTCTAATAACCGATTGATTCTTAGGTAGAGGACACCTTAATATTTTAAATATCATTAGCTATTAATAGATTTGCTTCCTCTTTGTATGGGCCTACAACCAAAACTTTCATCTCCTAATTGCTAATGTCGCATTCTTAGGTTCTATGGTCAAGATGAAACAAAAGTAGTTACTTTGATTTTGGGCTTTTGATCTTAATGTTCTTTGATTAAGACTTCCTATGACTTGTTCTGATGGGTGATTTTTAGACTCTTTAATGTTAACGACATCGTCTACTTCTATGGACTCATCTCCAATGGTTATTAGTATTTACTATTTTGGTATTCTTTTTAATAGCTTCTTCTTCACCAACATCATCATCAACCAATGGTGATAATTTGGTAGGAGGAGGACTTTCATCGAATGTTACGTTGAGTGATTCTTCGACTTTCATTGAGTGTTTATTTAATACTACATAAGCTTTACTATTTTGAGAATGCCATAGAAAAACACCTTCGTATGACTTTGGGTCAAACTTGGTTAGATAGTCTTTAGTATTCAAAATGAAGCACTTGCTTCTAAATACTTTGAGATATTCTAAAGAGGGTTTCCTACCTCTAAATATTTCATAAGGGGTTTTTCCTAGTATTGGTCGAATTAATATTCTATTTAGTATATAGGTTGACGTATCAACGACATTACACCAAAACTTTTATGGAATGGATTGTTCATTAAGCATGGTCCTAAACATCTCTTGTAAGGTCCTATTCTTTCTTTCTACTACCCCATTTGATTGTCGAGTACGTGGAGCCGAGAAGTTATGAGTAATGCCTTATGCATCACAATAAGCTCCAAATTGTACTTTATTATCAAATTCCCGACCATGATCCGTTCTAATAGCTATTATAGAGCTACCAAGTTGGTTTTGAATTTTCCTACTTAATATTTCAAATTCTAAAAAGCTTTATTTTTAGTCTTTAGAAATCTAGTCCATGTATACCTAGAATAATCATCTACTACAACTAAGGTGTATAAATTACCTCCATAACTTTTAATTGCCGATGGACTAAATAAGTCCATGTGTAATAATTCTAAGCATCTTTTAGTGGAAACCATATTTTTAGCTTTATGACTTGCATGAGCTTGCTTCCCAATCTTACAAGCATCGCAAAAATGTTTATCAAATTTTAGCTTAGGTAAGTTTCTAACTAATTCCTTAGATGACAACGATTGAATTAAGCTCATATTAGCGTGACCAAGTCTTCTACGCCATAAGGTAGAATTATCCACTACCGTGGCGAGACATAATTTGTCTTGAGACTTATTTCCTAATTTCATTATGTATAGACCATTTTTCCTAATTCCATTTCCTATGATTTTACCATCTTTAATTATTTCACTACCTTTTTCCGTAAATAATACTTGACACTTATTGTCACAAATTTAACCAACACTAAGTAAATTAAAAGCTAAGTTATCTACGTGTTCTACATTAGATATAATGAGAGAGTCATTAGAGATCATACCTTTGCCTATAATCTTTCCTTTCAAGTTACTTCCAAAAACAACGTTACCACCATCGTATGCTTTATAGGTAGAGAATAAGCTCTTGTTACCGGTCATATGTTTGGAGCAACCACTATCTTTGATCTACTCATCCGGTTCCAAGCATACCTATTTCAACAAAAACAAATTCAAGCGTTTAGTCCCCAATATCTCATGGGTCCGAAAATGTTAGTTTTGTACATCCCTTGCATTTGTTGCAATTGATCGGGATATTGAAATGGGGTACAATTTCCCATATGTACAAAGCCTTGATTTTGTTGGTTGTTCCAATTCATAGGATAGAAGTTTTGATGAATTGGTTGTCTATAGTTTCTCCTGGATTGATATGTGTTGTATCTTGGTTGAGAAGAAATGTTTCTCCTAGGTGGAGGTGTTTTCGATCTAGACTCAGTTTTGACATAACCTATATCGCTTTTGAGTGATGGTTTTAAAGACGGTTTCTTTGACACATCAATGCTATTATGTATTAGTTTCTTCCTAGTAATAATAAAATCCGATCTAGAGGATAAGGGTGGACTAAAACCGTGTTATGTCCCTTTTTGGTTGTCGTTGCGACTCACGGATCCAGGTATGGTGGATCCATGCCCTCTAATGGTGGATTCGTCCGTCGCGTTTTCAGCAGACGATCCAACGAAACTCATAATTTTAGTTCCGCTAGTTGATGCTTTACTATTATTAAATCCTAGACCTATTTTACAACTAGATGACTTTTGATTATCTAACATTTCTCTAAGTGTATTAGCACTTTTATCAAATTTAACTTGAGTTTCTTTAAGTTTGGCGTTTTCTAATTTAAGTTCGTTACATAACTTACACGCACTTTCAATTTTTTACATCTATCAAGTTTCTTAATTTTCTCGTTTAGTTCTAAAATTTCTTTTTCTAAAAGATCTCTTTTAGTTTTCAAAATTTTGTTCTTGTTAATGATTTTTAAGCTAATTTCACATAAGTTATCGTATTCAATTTGCATATTATAATTATCAAGAGAAGATGCATTATCACTATAGCAAGAAGAGTTAAGAGTTACCTCATTAGACGATTAAGCCATGAGACAAGTTTCGTCGTTGGTTTTGTCTTCGGCGTCATTCTCGCTATCGCTCCAAGAACCTCCAATAAAGGCCTTTTGATCTTTGTTGCGAGATGGCTTTGGACAATCGCCAATGAGATGATTTGGATCACCACATCTAAAACATTTGCGGTCTCTCTTTCCTTTCTTCACATCTATTTGTCGGAATGATTTCTTTTCTTCTCTTGGTTGCCTAAAAATTTACCTTTTCTTCTAAAGAAATTTCTAAAGTTCCTTACGGCCATAGCATATTCTTCGTCATCGCTTCCGGATGTCGAAGTTTCATCATCACTAGACTCTTTCTTAGCTTTCAAGGCGATGGACTTAATTCGTTCCTTTTTGCCTTTATAAATTTCAGAATCTTTTTCCATGACAACTTCATGTACTTTTAGATTGCCGATAAGCTCGTCTAGAGCTAGTGATGACAAATCTTTCGATTCTTCAATCGCCGTGACCTTTGCTCTCCATTTAGGATGTAGAGCCCTAAGAAACTTCCTAACATAGTTCTTGCTAGAGAAACCTTCATCAAGAGCTTTAAGACTAGTAATAATAGTGTTAAATCTAGCAAAACCGCTATCAATAGATTCTTCTTCAAGGATAGTAAATTGTTCATATTGTTGAACAAGAAGATCAATTTTATTATCCTTTACTTGGCTATTACCTTGATGTGTGATTAACAACGATTGCCAAATATCTTTAGCCGTTTTACACATAAAAATTCTTTCGTATTCCTTTTTAGGTAAAGCATTATAAAGAACCATTTTAGCTTCATTATTTTTAGCAAGTTTCTTTTTAAGATCATCATCTTGTTGTTCAAAAGGAACCCGCTTACCAAAACTTGGGTATCTTTATTTCTAGCAACCGACGGAAAATCACCATTCAAGATTAAATAAGCCAAAGATCCTAAATTTTTGCATTTCACAATAAGATTCGACCTATTTTTCCAATAAATAAAATGATCACTTTCAAAAAGAGGTGGTCTTTGCATAGATTTCCCTTCTAGATATTTATCCAAATCCATAGATCGATTCAAGATTTAATGTACAATATACGTTAAAGATCTTGGGTGACATTGGCTTTTGATACCAATTGTAGAAACTAGAAGGGGGGTTAAATAGTTTTTACCTTTTTAAAATTAAAACTTAGATTGTCGACTTATGAGAATTCAAGAGATATACACAAGTGTATATGATAGCGATGCAATAAATAAATAAACTAACAACAAAATATAAGCAAGTAAAGATAAGAAAGATCAAACCGATGACATAATAATTTATAGTGGTTCGGCTACGAAGCACTTCTTCGCCCTACTCCACTCCCCAAGTACCCAACTTGAGAGTTATCTTCACTATGTCAACAAGCTCCTTTTAGGCAGAGAAAACCGTACACGTCGCTTATACTTTTTCCGGTACTAAGCTAAATATCGAGTTCTACTTCGAGATAGAACCAATCTAACACACTATGTATTTTGAGGCCTAAATACTAACATATCATACACATATGATACACACAACACACAACACAAGATATACAAGATGAATGATTATCACAAACGTGATAACACAACTAAACTAATAACACTTGAAGCTTGACGTCTTCTTGAGTGTTCTCCACAAAAGAGTGGAATTAGTTGATCACTTGTAATGGATTATGTAACAAGTATAATGATCAAAGAATATGCAAAAAGATAAACTATGTATAAGAAAAATATTTGTCAAGAGTTATTTGAAATGAAGGAGTGAGGTTGGTATTTATAGGCAACCATTTGAATTTTAAATTCTGTCCCAAGGGAACAAGATGTGCGACCCACGGATCCACCATCTCCTAGATCCGTGCCGTGCAATTAGTGATCGTATATGAGGAATGGGACAAAAATATTCATTTTGTGATCAAACCCCAAATCTATACAAAATATTGTTTTGTAACTTATAAACTAGTGTTAATAATTCTTACTAGAAGAAAATATTTTCTTGAACAGAATAAGAAAGATTTTCTAGATTTAGAAAATTTTGGAAAGATTGATTTCCTCTTATCGGGTTAATCCAATTTTGTCTTACATGATTAAATAAAACTTATACTAGCCTATAATTAATCATGTGTTAAGTTAAATCATTTATTAGAAAAATTTATGGCAAAGATAATATTTTTCTTTGATCATTAACTATGCTTAACAATGCGATATTCATACCTTAAGTGATTAGTCGTCGTCAAGTAAACTATCGACTAAATAACTTGTTTACGTAAACTTTTACGTAGTATGACATTATATTTGTTATTATCAAAACATGAAGATCATTGAATATAAATATCGTTTTTGTGTGAATGTTTGTATTAATAACATTGCTCAAGACCGAGAAGATATGAACTTCCCGTTGTGTAGGATAAATGGACATAAATAAACATTCCTTTCTTGGAGACCGAGTCCTAAGCGCAGTTACTTAGAGTCGTAGAGAAACTAAATGGACATGTTTTTGACGCATTGAAACCTCTGCTCGAACTTCATTTATTCACCCGTGTTAATATTAATCAACATTTCTAGGTGCGCAAATGTTATCAATTGTCGAGAGACATGTCGGAGAAGATTATTTTTGCTATTTTTTGAAAATTTTTAATTTTGTAGTTTGCTTTTATAGGTTTTATAATTTTATAATTTTCTTTTCTGATATATTATTACAGTTGAGTAAAGTTTTAAGACACACAAAAAAGGTAGAGAGGATTTTGACTAAAAGCATTAAAACTTGGTTTACAAAAAAAACTCCCCCCTTAAAAAATTGATCCCACTTATAAAGAAGATTCGAAATTTGAAAGCGACATGAGAAGGAGTTGGTTAAACAAGACACTGAATTCTAAAAGATTTTGAAAATCCTTTTGTAAAATTCTTGAAAAATTGTGTTCAACGGTTTTGAAAACAAGAAGATTTCTTTTCTTTTGAAGGTAAAGCGCTCTGAAGCGTATACTCCCCTTCTATTTAAAGCTTGGGTTATGCACTGAAGTGTACATAAGCCATTGCTGAAAGCTCATCAAGTGTCACATTCTGTTGGGTTTAAAAGACTTCAAGATATTTTTAGAGTTACACTGCAAGCAGGTTATATATTAGTGTAGTCAACATAGAACTTAGTGTTGGCTGTTAATACTAATGAAAATTATCTAATATTTAGTACTGGTAGTTATAAAAGTTACTAATGCTAGTTACTAACTGTTAGTAAAATAGTACAGATAGTATACAAGTTACTCGCTAAAACTAGTTAGAAGTTAAGAACTGCCAAGGATAAGACTAAAAATATACTAAGTAGTTACTACTACTAGTACAAAAGTTAGTACTGCTAGTGTATGTTAGTACTGCTAGAGTAAACTTCTAAGCTAGTTAATATTGTTTATGCTCAGTTACAGCTGCTGAGTGATTACCACTGCTGGAAGGAATAATAGCTGACAAAAAAAAAGATGAATCAAGAATGAAATTGAGACAAGAATACCTACGAATATAAAGTAGTATAAGTTTATTTGTAAAGAAGATATGTATAACTTATTTGTTTAAGAGATTACGTTTAATCATAGAAAAGATCATGATATCTTAGGAAAGTATTGTAAGCCTTGTAGGACTCCTTGGTGTATAAAAGGAGGTCATAGGTCATAATGTTAGACACACAATTTAGTATTCATAGCTATTTTGTAACTCAAATAGTATTCAATATATTGAAGGTTTAGTAAAGATCTTATTTTACTGTTTCATTGTTCTTCTTAGTATTGTAAACTAGATTCCGTATAGTTTGTAGTATTCACAATCTTAGTTTCTATTATAGTTGTCTTAGATCTATCCAACACAACTAAGCTTTAACAAGCTAAGTAAGATCTGTTCAAAAGGGATCAACAAGTGGTATCAGAGCTTGTTGAGAAACTTTGAATAAGAAGAACTCTAACTCTACTCAAGATCTGTTAGTCAAAGAAAAGATAGTGTCACAATCAGAAACTACCCAAACAGTGTATGCACTAAAACTTACAGTACTCAAAACAGGAGACTATGATCTCTGGAGCATGATAATGGAGCAATATCTTACTCACACTGATTATGCTCTTTGGGAGGTTATTATGAATGGTGATGCACCTGCTATTGCATCAGCTAGAGCTGGTACTGAAGGTCCTATTCCTCCTAAAACTGTTGAACAAAAGCTAGCAAGAAAGAATGAATTGAAAGCAAAAAGCACTCTGTTTTTGGCCATTCCTAATGAGCACCTATTGAAGTTTCATGGAATCAAGGATGTAAAGACCTTATGGGAAGCAATCAAGGCCAGGTTTGGAGGCAACAAAGAATCAAAGAAAATGCTGAAAACCATTCTGAAGCAGCAATATGAGAATTTTGTTGCATCAATATTTGAAGGACTGGATAAAACCTATGATAGGTTTCAGAAACTCATCAGCCAATTAGAAATTCATGGTAAAGTTATCTCTTAGGAAGATGCAAATCCGAAGTTGCTGAGAAGTCTACCATGAGCTTGGAACAATATTACTTTAATTATGAGAAACAAATCTGATCTAGACACATTGAGCATGGATGATTTGTATAATAACCTGAAGGTGTATGAATATGAGATTAAAGGCCAATCAAGCTCAAGCTCAAACTCTCAGAATGTGGCTTTTGTATCTTCAAAAAACACTAGTAGTACTAATGAAGCAGCGTTTGGTTATAGGTTTATCAGCCACAAGGGCGTTTGGGAATCAGGTAATGCACCAAGGGGTGCGTTGTTTTTTAATGGCAGCAAGGGCTCGCCGTTGGTTGCTGTCTTAACATCCGCATAGGGTGCGTTTGGTAAATATAAAAATTACTAAATAAAATAATATACAAGACTTTATATATATATTAAAAAATTTAGATCGGATGGGGTTAATTGGGTTAAGAATAAAATGTGATATTGATTACCTTGTTTAGTTTATATATTTAAAATATGCGGATGTTTGAAATATTGATTTCGTGTATTAAGTGGAAAAACATTAGATTTCATAAATATAGGAAAAGTTATATAAACAGGAAAGTCATGACGAAATTTCTATATTTAGTAATGTTTTACTAAATCTCAATTATTTTAGAAACCCGATAAAATAAACTAAGTTATATTTTAAGGATATATTAAACTATAACTGTACAATAACTCGACAACGAATAAGAATTATACTTTTACAAATGAGATAACAATTTTTGCCACGATCCGTCGATAGGACGAAAGATTTATTTATAAAATATTATTTTATAAATTCCTGACTAGAAGGTAAAATCATAACTTTCGTAAAAGCTTTACAAACATCAGTTGTTTAATTCATAACTTTAAGACGTGTGTCTACTTTTATGCAAAGGAATTTTTATTAATTAAATTGGTGTCGAAATATTTGGTTTAATTACTTACTCACACTTATTATATAATACTTGCAAAGCATTATATACGTCACATTAATCTTATGGATTGTTTGTCTTTGTTATATAATTCACAGTATGAGTTATATAATGGTTTATTTTTTTCCATAAGTAATAATATTACAGAATATATTACGTATTTGCGTTTCACTTTTCAATTTATTTATTTACCAACCACTCAAACTATTACAACTTTAACTCTAAATCTTTAACACGTGTCCCGCGTTGATGTAACATTCATCGTAGCCCAATACAGTATCCTAGCTAGTGGGAATTAGCGTAAAGATAAATCGCAACTCTTGATCGAGTCGTTCCGGTCTTGACGTTTGTGCTGTCTTAATATGTGCAGTTCTGCAAATCGGTTCCTAATACAACATCAAAGTGAGTTTTTATAGCCCCACTTTACAATATATATTGTGGTAGAAACATCTTGTTTACAAATTCATTTACATGTCTTTTACAAAATTGTTTACATACTCATTTACATAGCTCGCTATAGGATACATTATTTGACTTTATTTTTTGTCACGAATGCATACTTTACTTTTGAAATGATTACGGATTAGCTTAAGCGGATTTAACTGATGACAATACCATTACTGCCCGGGTGTTCTTGGAGGGGACACCTGTAACGGGAATACATATTCTTTACATTACTGTCCGGGTGTTTTGGAAGGGACACCGGTAACGGGAGTACATATTCTTTAAATAAATGCCCGGGTGTTCTTAGAGGGGACACCTAGATAGGTAATTGATATAGTCTAAACGTCACAACTTCCATGAACAGTAAATCCACTTTGGAGGGAGCGCGAATGTTATGAAATAGATCTTTTCGGGTTGAATACCCGTTCGGAAGAGATTAGCTTCACTGGCAAACGCACATATAGCATGATAGTTTTCACACGCGAATTTTTAAAATAGATCTATTCGGGATTGACAATCCCTGTTCGGGTGATTTGCTATCACTGGGCAAACGAATGTTATAACATGCCGGAATACGATTGGTTGAGTCTTCTGGGCCAACAATTACATACACATGAAATTTTTTAAAAATTCTCCGGTGTTCCTTGGAAGGGACACCTATGATGGGTAAATATTATTTTCATTACTGCCCGAGGTGTTTCTTTGGGAGTGAACACCTACGATGGTACACTCTATCTGTGCCTGAATATAGTGGCATGCAACAAGTCTAACGTCGCGCAGTTTCATGAACTTAGAGTAATTGTAATCATTGTTTTATACACACATGAATATTTACCGTGCCTTGAATAGAGTGGCAATACATACTTGAAACATTTTGGTGATATATATATATAAATATCATGCATGCTTTGAACAATTGCGGTACAACGTTCATATGTACATTTTTGTACAATTGGGGATGAAATGGCATGCTACTTTACAACTATTTGATTTCAAAAATCCATACATATATTTTGGAAGACATTTAAAAGATTTAAATGGTCATACACACTTTACAGAACCTTGGTACAACATTTATACTTAAACAAATCTATGAACTCACCAACTTTATGTTGACACTTTTTAAGCATGTTTTTCTCAGGTGAATTAGATGCTTGGCCTACTTGATGTACACTGTAGTCTAAATTTGACAAGATTTCATTTATGGATTTCTACTTACATACAAATGATCAAATCGCGTTGGGTTGTTTTTAAGCTTTTCATTGTGATGAAATTATAGGACAAACATTATATTAATTTCAAGGAAATCAACGAGATTACTTTTCAAACTATACATTTAGAGGTCGTTCTTTTGTATCTAGCGCTGTGTATTATAAAGTAACGCTCCTAGAAACATTTTCGCTGGGACATATTTTTGG
The DNA here is from genome assembly GCA_026074375.1 of Tanacetum coccineum. Taxonomy (NCBI): domain Eukaryota; kingdom Viridiplantae; phylum Streptophyta; class Magnoliopsida; order Asterales; family Asteraceae; genus Tanacetum; species Tanacetum coccineum. The sequence continues at coordinate 35,049 of BQNB010000788.1, forward strand.
GGGTGTCACAGATTGGTATCAGAGCACTGGTTATAGGGAACTAGGTTGCATGCTTTACCCTAGACTATAACTGTTTTCACAAGCATTGCATCGCAGCAAACATTTTCAAAGTGCACACACACTACTTGCTTACTTGCTTACATTACTTGTTGCATTAAGTGCTTACATGACATACATATATATATATTATATATGCTTGCATCTTTTGCGTATATCGTACATTTATTTATATAAGAGTTGTTTATATAAATACGAGAGCATTTCTTAAGACATTGTGAGTTGCACAATGGCATCCTTTCCAACTCAAGACATTGTGAGTTACAACACAATGGTCTTCATCTACTTCTTTAGACATTGTGAGTTGCACAATGCCCACTTCGTTCTCAACATTGTAGTTAAACAATGTCTCTAAATATTTAATTTTTCTTCATACTTTATACAATATCGTATTACAAGGAGACCGTCATAATTGTTGTTTACATGGGATTATGTATGAATCTAAGTATTACAAGTCTTGTATGGGCGGGACTTGTAATAGGAGGATTGATATGATAATCGCTATGTTGACTCGTTCATAGAGACCTTTACCTTATTTACTCTAACCGAGTACTCATTAACTATCTTGAACTCTAGGTCGATATTCCTTGGTAGTTTTACTCCCCGCCTCTGAAGACGAGTTTTAAACACTCGCCCCATACTCATTAGAAGCACATGCATCGTCATGTTATCCATCACCTTGAAGGTTATGTGAGTACGCGTATTGCATCGGAAATTATTAAGTAGGATGATTTATAATCTCTTTATTTGAAAGGATTGGGACGCCTCTTCAGTTAAATAAAGAAATTGTAAATCCCCGAACCATAAGTTTATCATTTCTTACTTACATAAATTAGGCTCATTTATGTAAGTAATGAATTATAAATGAGTGGGCTTAATGGTATCCGATATGAGACGAGTATGAACTCGAACCCGATAATCACCAGAATCCGTTAAGAAGATCTAGAAACACAATCGTGTCTTACCACTCAGCAGAACCTTAAGGCCTCGCTTGAACTACCTTATCTCATTCTTAAGTTATTACTTTTGCCGTTGCCAATCCTCGCGATCACGAACTGTTCGTGGAACTAACAGACTTGTTACACACTTGAACTAATGGAGTTGATTCATCCTCGAACTAACGACTGAGTACCATATTCCGCCGTCTATCGCATAAGCTCTTCCGCGAGCTCCTCCCATTTGTTGAACTTGATTCTGGTGACATCCTTTCTTGAAATGTCCTCACTCTCTGCATCCCATCACCATTTGTTATAGTTATTGACGTTATGGTCGCTGCTGTTTGGTCCGGGAGCGGATCACTCAACTGAACAACCTTATCCCTAGATAATGCAACCCCCCTAAACCAAGTAAACACCTACCGACAAAAAAGATAGTTGAACTATTCATTACGGGCCACTAGTACGAAGACTTAGGTCGCGATACATCCTAGTACTACCAAGTAGGTCGAATACTTACAACCATTAGCCTCGCCTGTTATTAATCATTTAACAATACAATTATCAGAAACGAGACTCTGCCTTAAACATTTATAGCGCGTTTATATCAATCATGGAACTTGTAGCGATATGTTCATGTAATACCTATTCTGAGCACCCCCGGTCATGGGCGTGGTGGCTGCGACGATTTTCTTGAGTGGTATTCTGAATTTAAATCACAATAATACAATACACATGGGATTTCAAGCGATCACTACACAGGGGAGAGATATAACGGCATTGAGTCATAAGACCTATAATGATTTTTTTTAGATACCCATTTTGACGGATTAAATATCCTGGTCAAACCTAGCCAAAATTTCTGGTACATTGAGAAGTGTCGAAACACCGAATTTTTGCTGAATAAAGTTATCAGCGTTTTGTTTAGAAACGGTTTATTAAATCTTAAATATTTTCTTGGTTACACAAACGGTTAACACAAATTTAATCTCGGGACGAGATTCTTTCTTTAAAGTAGTACTGTAACATCCGGCAATTTTCAAAATTTTAAATAACTATTTTGCCCTTTGACTTTTTGGGTCTGATTTGACTTTTTGACTTTTGGTATTTTATTGTCACATAAAAGCAATTACCGCGTAACCGGTAAAATTTTCGGAACATATTTTAAATAATAAATCATATTTATTATTACATCTCTCATGTGCAAAGTTACATCTCTCATGTGCAAAGTTATTTCTAGCTTACTCAACTTGAAAACGAAAAAGATATATGTTATTTCTAAGCTGACGTATCAAAAACGAACCCCTAAATCACGTTTTCACAGCTCGGACTCTAAAGCAATTTGATGTAAAACGATATTTCGGACAACTTTTTAGTTTTACCCGAGACTTGAAAACAAGCAGAAAGGGGCTAAAACAGCCTCGCAAAATTTTGCGCAGCGCACACAACGCGTACCGACACAAAAATAATTAAATTTATTTTTAAGTATCACTATTTATTTAATGAAAATATTAAATAAAATCATTTAACATTTTATTCAAAAGCGTTTGTTGATAACGCGAATATTCGAGTAAAAATTCATTTTATTTTCGGACAAGGCATAACCGGGTCACCAAATAAATAACAAATATTTTTATAAATGTTATACAAATATTTATGAAATACTATCAAGTAAATACTCATTTTTATCAGAAAAATGATTTGGAACGGAATGTCGCAAGTTTCGTATTTTGAATCATCCGTTAAGTCGCTCAAACGAAGTCCGAACCGTTATTTTACAAAATAATACTGAAAAGTTACACTTTTAGTCCCTGTGGCAATATTTACAAAAATTACCCCAAACTTATTAATACTTGCCACTTTACTTTATAAGTTTTTATATATATATAAAAACTTTACATTTTTGTTTCATATATACAACACACACATAAAAACACACACCTCTCTCTCTCCCTCATTTTTTTCCGGCTGCCACCACCACCCTCCGACCACCGCCGCCGATCAGGCCCCGCGCCCACAGCCAGTAAAACTTTCAGCGAGTTATTCCACGGAAACCAAAATTGTTTCTCATCACCCGATCTATCCGATCCACTATGTCACTCGCCGCCACGCGCCTCCACCGCCGCTGCCACCCCTCTACCGCCGCACCATCACCACCTCCCATTCATCACCACCTTCATCTCCATCCTCATGGCACCATTGTCACCACGACACCACTGTTGCACCTCCAAGGGTGCGTTCGGTTTTTCTATAAACCCCTATGAGGGTGTTTGTTTCGGTGGTTTAACCGACCACCACCAAGGGTGCGTCGGTTTACTGTTCACCGCATCAAAAGGGTGCGTTCGGTTTATTTTAAGCACCATGGGTGCGTTCGGTTTGGCTGTTAAAACAGACAAGGGTGCGTTTGATTTGTTCATAATACGGATTAGGGTGCGTTTGGCTTGGTAAAAACAATAAGTGTGCATTGGCTGTGTTAGCACCGAAAGGTGCATTTGGGGGGAGTTTTAGCGTTTAGCAGCTAGGGGTTTGTTCGTTATTTGGTTTTGTTTTCGGCAACAAGGGTGCGTGGGTTTATATAAACCACGAGGGTGTGTTTGGTTTGCTAGAATCAACACGTAGGGTGCGTTTTGGTTTACATCAGGTTAGGGTGTGTTGGGTTCGGGTCAACAACTGAAAATGGGTGCGTTTGGTTTTTATAAGCACCACAAGGTTGCGTTTGGATGGCTGTTTTACAGCCTAGGGTGCGTTTGGTTATAGGTTTATCAGCTACAAGGGCGTTTGGATCTGGGTATATGCACCAAGGGGTGCGGTTGGTTTTATTAATGGCAGCAAGGGCTGCGTTTGGTTGGCTGTCTTACAGCCGAATAGGGTGCGTTTGGTATATATAAAAATTACTAATAAAGTATATACCAAGACTTTATATATATATATTAAAAATTAGATCGGATGGTGGTTAATTGGTTAAATTAATGTGATATTGATTACCTTGTTTAGTTTATATATTTAAAACATGCGGATGTTTGAAATATTGATTTCGTGTATTAAGTGGAAAAACATTAGATTACATAAATATGAGAAAAGTTATATAAACAGGAAAGTCATGACGAAATTTATATAAATTTCTATATTTAGTATTGTTTTACTAAACCTCTATTATTTTAGAAACCCGATAAAATGAACTAAGTTATATTTTAAGGATATATTAAACTATAACTGTACAATAACTCGACAACGAATAAGAATTATACTTTTACAAATGAGATAACGATTTTAGCCACGATCCGTCGATAAGACGAAAGATTTATTTATAAAATATTATTTTATAAATTCCTGACTAGAAGGTAAAATCATAATTTCGTAAAAGCTTTACAAACATCAGTTGTTTAATTCATAACTTTAAGACGTGTGTCTACTTTTATGCAAATGACTTTTTATTAATTAAATTGGTGTCGAAATATTTGGTTTAATTACTTACTCACACTTATTATATAATACTTGCAAAGCATTATATACGTCACATTAATCTTTGGATTGTTTGTCTTTGTTATATAATTCACGGTATGAGTTATATAAGGGTTTATTTTTCATATGTAATATATACAGAATATATTACATACTTTGCGTTCACTTTTTAATTTATTTATTTAACCAACCACCAAACTATTACAACTTTAAATCTAAATCTTTATCAACGTGTCGCGTTGATGTAACATTTCATCGGAAGCCCAAATACATTATCCTAGGCTAGTGGGAAATTAGTTGTAAGAATAAATCGCAAACTTACTTGATCGAACGTTCCTCGGTCATTCCGTTTGTGTTGTGCTGAATATGTGCAGTTCTGCAACGTTCACAACTATCAATGTGAGTTTATAGCCCCACGTTTTACATGTTTTACATATATTTTTGAGGTGAGAACATGCTTGTTTACAAATGCATTTACATGATCGTTTACAAATTGGTTTACATACTCATTTACATAGCTCGCTATGGGATACATTACTTGACTTCATTTTTGGTCACGAATGCATACTTTACTTTTGAAATGATTACAGATTAGCTTAAGCGGATTGAACTGATAACAAAACTTTACTGCCACGGGTGTGCTGGAGGGACACATGTACAGGAATACGTATTCTTTACATTACTGCCCGGGTGTTTTGGAAGGGATACTGGTAACGGGAGTACATATTCTTTAAATAAATGCCTGGGTGTTCTTGGAGGGGACAACTGTGATGGGTATATATAAGTCTACGTCACAGCTTCATGAACTGTAAATCACTTGAAGGGTGAGCACGAATGTTATGAAATAGATCTATTCGGGTATGAATCCCCATTCGTGTGATTAGCTATCACTGGGCAAACGAACGTTATAGCATGATGTCCACGCGAATGTTATAAAATAGATCTATTCGGGATTGACAATCCCCGTTCGGGTGATTAGCTATCACTGGGCAAACGAACGTTATAACATGTCGGAATACGATTGGTTGAGTCTTCAGGGCCAACAATTACATACACATGAATATTTTCATAAATGCCCGGGTGTTCTTGGAGGGGACACCTATGATGGGTACATATTATTTTTATTAATTCCCGGGTGTTTTTGGAGGGAACACCTACGATGGGTACACTCTTACTGTGCCTTGAATAAAGTGGCATACATACAAGTCTACGTCGCAGTTTCATGAACTTAGAGTAATTGTAATCATTGTTTTATACTCACATGGATATTTACTGTGCCTTGAATAAAGTGGCAATTCATACTTGAAACATTTTGGTGATATATATATAAATATCATACATGCTTTAAACAATTGCGGTTCAACGTTCATACGTACATTTTTGTGACTATTTAGGGATTGAAATGGTCATGCATACTTTACAACTATTTGATTTTTAAAAATCATACATACATTTTGGAAGGACATTTAAGGATTTAAATGGTCATACACACTTTATAGAACATTGGGTCAACATTTATACTTAAACAAATCTATGAACTCACATACTTTATGTTTACACTTTTTAAGCATGTTTTTCTCAGGTGAATTAGATGCTTGGCCTACTTGATGTGCACTGGAGTCTAAATTTGACAAGATTTCATTCATGGATTTCTACTTACATACAAATGATCAAATCTCGTTGGGTTGTTTTCAAGCTTTTCATTGTGATGTAATTATGGGACAAATGTTATATCAATTTCAAGGAAATCAACGAGATTACTTTTAAAACGACACATTTAGAGGTCGTTCTCTTGTATCTAGCGATGTGTATTATGAAGTAACACCCCCGGAAACATTTCCGATGCGACACATTTTTGGGGGTGTTACAGATTGGTATCAGAGCACTGGCTATAGAGAATTAGGTTGCATATTTTACCCTAGACTATAGCCGTTTTCGTAAATATTGCATCACAACAAACATTTTCAAAGTGCATACACACTACTTGCTTACTTGCTTAGGTTACTTGTTACCTTAAGTGCTTACATAATATATATATATATATGTATATATATATATATATATATATATATATATATGTATATATATATATATATATATGCTTGCATTCCTTTGCGTATATCGTACGTTTATTTATATAAGAGTTAATTATATAAATACTAGGACATTTCTTAAGACATTGTGAGTTGCACAATGGTCTCATTTATACCTCAGACATTGTAAGTTACACAATGGTCTCATTTTACTTCTTAGACATTGTGAGTTGCACAATGGTCTCATTTCGTTCTCAGACATTATAAGTTAAACAATGGTCTCTAAGAATATTATTTTTCTTCATAGCTTTATACAATATCTGTAACATTCCGTATTTTTAGGTCATTTACGACGTCATCTATTTTACTAATTATTTTTTTTCTCGTATGCGTTTACCTTTAATTTTAATAGTTAAGTTAAAACGCGAAAGCTATAAATTATCAATTAGCGTAAACGGACACCAAACCAATTAAAGTTTACGTCAAACAATCATTATATTATTATAACTAAAGTAATAATTAACTTATTATGTTTTATTTTTATCGGTTACGTTTCGCGATTAATTACGTTTAGGTATTCCCGAAACCACCAAAACTTTTCTACGCTTCAACAAATACCCATTATTATACCCAATACCCAAAGTTTTTATAAAACTTCACCTATGTTAACATTGTTAGTCATATTGTACATAAAATAAATCAACTAGAACATACACTTTACTAGTATTACCTTTATACATTTAAACTACAACTTTAGGTTTCAAGTAAATGCTAGATATTTTGTATAAGACCAAAAATCACCAACTAGCACCTCCCTCCCCCAAAATTTCGTGGCTATTAAATGTCTACCAAGGGGACAATGGGCACACAACTAACTAGCTAAGTACCATGTATCAACCTAGGACTCATTAGTCTTGGTCCATGACTAGTACTTTGACCAAAGACCCCCTAAAACCCTCCCCTTGTTTCCCTCTTAATGGTATCCGATATGAGACGAGTATGAACTCGAACCCGATAATCACCAGAATCCGTTAAGAAGATCTAGAAACACAATCGTGTCTTACCACTCAGCAGAACCTTAAGGCCTCGCTTGGAACTACCGGATCTCATTCTTAAGTTATTACTTTTGCCATTACAAATCCTCGCGATCATGAACTGTTTGTGGAGCTAACTGACTTCGTTACACTCTTGTGAGCTAATGGAGTTGCTTCATCGCTCGAACTAAACTACCTGAGTACCATATTTTCGTCCGTCTAATCGCATAAGCCTCCCGCGAGCTCCTCCCAAGTTTTGAAACTTTTATTATGAGAAATATAGATTCACAAACGAATGTCCTCACTCTCTGCTCCATCACCATTTTTATAGTTAGTGTCGTGATGGTTTGCAATTTGTTGGGTCCTATAGCGGTCTCAAGCTAGTACAACTTTTATACAATAGGTAATAGCACCCCTCCCTTAAACTAGAAAGACACCTATCGACGAAAGAGAAAGTCGACTATTCATTTCAAGACCACTAGAACAAGACTTTAGGTCGAGATACAACATTAACTAATTAAATGACCGAGACTCGTACACGTAATGAACGAACTTTCTGTTCGACTCAATATTTTGAGGCTAACACTAAGCAAGTTGGATACTTACATCTATTAGCCTCGTCTGTTATTAATCATCGAACATTACAGATATCAGAAACGAGACTCCATCCTGGAACATTTAAAACTGTATACAGACATACTCACGCGACTACACTTTCTCCTTCGATGTTTTCACTATTAAGAGACTTTCTTCATGACGCGGTTATATCAGTCATAAGATTTGTAATGATATTTTTGAGATACCTGTTTTGATGGATTAAATATCCTGGTCAAACTTATCCAAAACTTTTGGTATATGGAGAAGTGTCGAAACATCAAATTTTGCTGAATTAAGTTATCAGCGTCTTGTTTAGAACTGGTTTATTAAATCCTAAATCTTTTCTAGGTCACACAAACGGTTAACACAAATTTAATCCCGGGACGAGATTTCTTTAAGGGGTTGGTACTGTAACATCTGACAATTTTCAGAATTTTGAATGACTATTTTACCCTTGACTTTTCAGGTCCGATTTGACTTTATGACTTTTGTCTTTTATCGTCACATGAAAACGATTATCGCGTAACTGGTAAAAATTTTCGAAACATATTTTAATAATAAATCATATTTATTTTTACATACCTCGAGTACAAAGTTATTTTCAACTCATTTGACTTGAAAAGGAAAAAGATATATACTATTTCTAAGCTGACGTATCGAAAACGAACCACTAAATCACATTTTCACAACTCGGAAAAGTAATTTGATGTAGAACGATATTCCGGACAACTTTTTAGTTTTACCCGAGACTTGGAAACAAGCGGAAAAGGGCTAAAACAGCCTCGCAAAATTTTGAACAGCCCACACAACGCGTACCGACACAAAAATAATTAAATTTATTTTTAATTATCACTATTTATTTAATAAAAATATTAAATAAAATCATTTAACATTTTATTCAAAAGCGTTTGTTGATAACGCGAATATTTGAGTTAAAAATTCATTTTATTTTTTGTCAAGGCATAACCGGGTCACAAAATAAATAACAAATATTTTTATAAATGTTATAAAAATATTTATGAAATACTATCAAGTAAATACTCATTTTAATCATAAAAATGATTTGGAAAACAATGGCGCAAGTTTCGTAACTCGAATCGACCATCAACTAGTTCAAACGAGTCCCGAACCGATATTTATCAAAACTATATTTAAAACTTATACAATTAACCCTAAACTATTGAGCATTTATCATTTAAATTTATAACTTTTACTATATATATAAGTTATACACATATTTTTCATTTCATCAAAAATTAAACACACACACATATTACATGCTCTCTCTCCTCTCTCAATTTTTCAGGCGAGCTCCCGCTGCCGCCGCCGGATTCCGGCCGCCGGCCACCGCCGCCGCCACCGAAAAACTTTTTCGACAAGTTTTCCGGCCGAAACCAAAAACGTTTCTAATCACCCGATCTATCCGATCCACCATACCACTCGCTGCCATGCGCCCCCCCTTTCGGTAGCCGCGCTGCGCCACTCACCACCCCACTCCATCCTCACCGCCGCTGCTACCATCTCCACCCTCCACCAACACCATCGTCACTGCCACCTTTACGTCATCACCTGCTACCACCTAAGGGTGCGTCTGGTTTGGCTCAACCACGAAAAGCGTGCATTTGGTTCTGATAAACATCATGAGGGTGTGTTTGTTTATGTGGTTATCACCACCCCGGGTGCGTTGGGCTATCATAACAACAAGGGTGCGTCGGGTTGCGTGACTCACACCAGCAGGGTGCGTTCGGTGTGGTTTTTATAGATTAGGGTGCGTGTGGTTTTGTTATACACCAACGGTGCGTTGGGTTTAATGTAGGGCCGAAAGGATGCGTTTAGTTGTGGTTAGCAGCCGTGAGGGTCATTCGGTTAGGCTGAAATACAACAAAAAGGAGCGTTTGGGCTGTTGTAAAGTTTTGGGTGCGTTTGGTTCAGCTTTGAGCGCGTTTTGGTTTAGATGAACCACACAATAAGGGCGCGTTTTATTTTATGTACACCGCTAGGGTGCGTTCGGTTTAAGCAAACCACCAAGAGGGTGCGGTTGGTTTTCATACTCGCACCAAGAGTGTGTTTGGTTTGTTATATCACATATAGGGGGCGTTTGGTTGTTCCATTCCGCACAAGGGTACGTTTGGTTGTTCTATTCCGCACAAGGGTGCATTTGTGTTTGGATTTAACAGCAGTAGGAGCGTTTGGATCTGGGTTTAACACCCATAGGGTGCGTTTGGGTTGGCAGAAACACTCAAAGGGTGTGTTTGGGTGAGTAGAAACACCCAAAAGGGGTGTTTGGGTGAGCAGAAACCGTAAGGGGTGCGTTTGGGTTAACAAAAATGCAAGTAGGGTGTGTTTGGGTTAGCAGTTAACACCATAAGGGTGTGTTTGGTTAGGCAGTTAACACCATAAGGGTGTGTTTGGTTTGGTAGTTAACACTTAAAGGTGTGTTTGGTTTGCTGTTTAACAACTTTCGGTTGTGTTTGGTACAATAACCCACATAGGGTTTTCTTGGCTATATTGTTTAGTTAGTTATTAACTTTTGTTTAAAATATGTACTTATTAAAACATGCGATGTTTTAAACATAGATTGGTTGATTGAAAAGTGAAAAACGTTGAGTTTTGTAAAAATGGGAAATGTCACTTAAACAAAAAGGTCATGACGAAATTTCTAAAAATGTATATACTTATTATTTTTAGATACAACTCCTATCATCTTTGAAGGACGATAAAATGACAAAGTTATAATTTAAAGATATTTTAAATTATAATTTCACAATAACTCGGCAACAAACCAAATACAAATTTATAAAATATTATTTTATAAATCCCGGCTAGAAAATAAAGTCACAACTTTGGGACGAACTTTAGAAACACCGTTTAATTAATTGGTAACCTTAAAACGTACGATTACGTTTATGCAAGAACTTTTATTTATTAATAAATTGGTGATTTCCGAAAACGTGTCAAACCATTTGGTTTAATTATTTACTCACGCTTATTATATAATACTTGCAAGGTATAATATACTTCAAATTAATCTTTTGATTTCTGGTCGTTATTATATAATTCGCTGTATGAATTATATAAATTGTTCATCTTTCAAGGTAATATATATGAAATATATTACATACTTTGTTATATAATCAAGCATATGTATTATATACTTTTGAATTATTATACCGAACCAACCACCAAACCAAACTGCCACTCGGAACCTAAATCTTTTATCAACGGGTCGCGTTGATGTAATCATCCATCGGGTAACTAAATTCATTATCCTAAACTAGTAGGATTTAACCGTTAAGATAAACGGCAACTTCTCGGTCAAGCCGTTTCGTCTTCCGTTTGTGTTGTGCATATTAGATGCCTATCTGCCAGATCGTTCTTCATCATCAAGGTGAGTTTATAGCCCTATGTTTTACTTGTTTTACATATATTTTTGGGGTGAGAACATGCTTGTTTACAAATTCATTTACATGGACGATTATATACGTGTTTACAAATTCATTTACATGGTCGATTACATACGTGTTTACATATTCATTTACATGGTCGATTACATATGTGTTTACATGAATGTTTACAAACTCGTTTACATACTCATTTACATATCTCACGATGAGATACATCACTAGTTTTCACTTATGGATACTACAACTTGGATTTCATTCTAATGATTATGGATTAGCTTAAGTTGCATGAACTGTTAATTACTCGGAGGGTAAGCGCGAATGTTATAAGATAGATCTATTTGGGATTGACAATCCCCGTTCGGGTGACTAGCTATCACCGGGAACGAACGTTATACCATGTCGGATCATGATTGGATTGGCGCCTGCGGGGCCAACAATCACATACACATGAATATTTTTATTACTGCCCGGGTGTTCTTGGAGGGGACAACCTACGATGGGTACATTCTTACAGTGCCTTGAATAAAGTGGCATACAAACAAGTCTACGTCACAGTTTCATGAACTTAGGTGTGTAATCATAATCACAAATGGTGACTATTGTATTAGATACAATGGTCATGCATACATTACAAATCTTGGATTTGAACATATATTCATACATTTTGTGACTATTTAAGGATTGAAATAGGTCAGGCATGCATTACAAATCTTTGATCTAACATTTTAAATCATTTTATGATACTATAGAGAGACAGTAGTCACTAAACATTTTACATGGTACTGTGACGACACAGTAGACAAATACATTCATTGGAATTTACATTTATACTTTAACTAACCTATGAACTTACCAACTTTATGTTGACGTTTTTAAGCATGTTTTTCTCAGGTGAACTAGATGCTTGGTTTACTGATGTGCATTAGAGTCTAAATTGACAAGATTTCATTCATGGATTTCTACTTATATACAAATGATCAAATCTCGTTGTATTGCTTTCAAGCTTTTCATTGTAATGCAATTATGGGACAAATGTTATATCAATTTCAAGAAAATCAACGAGATTACTTTTCAAACGACACATTTAGAGGTCGTTCTCTTGTATCTTGTGCTGTTGTATTATGAAGTAACTCCCCCGGACACATTTCCGCTGCGACATATATTTTTTGGGGTGTTACATATGAAACACATAACAAACACATGTAGTTAAAATATGATTTGTTCCTCCACATGTTATGGAGAAAGATACTACTGGGCCCCTTGATGATTTAAACAGATGTATGTGTGGCCGCACCCAAATGTAATTAAGATGATACTTGATTAATTTGGTAATCTTGTTCATTGTCTATATCGAGAAACAGAATTGTTAAACATAAGAATGACTTATGATCCGTGTCAAAATGTTCAACATAGTATCTGCAACAAAAGTATGATTGATATCTAAACCATTTAAAATGAGATGTTTAAAAAACTATCCTCATATGTTTCTAGGGGCATTGACATGTTGCTAGACGCTAACCTTTGCTTGTATAATTACTTGATTATTATGACGTGCGCAAGTGGGAGCTATTAGAGTATGCTCATGTCATAATAAATAATTATATGGCTAGACACATGTGAGCCTATGGGGTCACACACATATACACTGAGGTACCATTTTATATATCATGTTTATTGTATTTATAGTATATAAATAACCTACGTAACTCGGGATCACTATTAGGCTTCTAATAACTAAGTAAAGTACTTAATCTATTAGACATAGAAATCAAATAGGAGGCACATTTGAGCCCATATAGTGGCCGGCCATTAGGGTGTCCAAAAGGGGATAAGATCAAATTATTTGGTTACTAAATAGGAGATATTCCCTTATTATTTGATTACCAATTTACCAAATCTTCTCCCCTAATTTATCTCTATGTATACACGGCTAAAAACTCAATCCCACAAGGGTTTTATAGTTCTTGATCAAACTCTTTGAATCTAGTTCATTCAAGGTATTTTACAAAGCTACGAGGTTGAGACTAACATCTATTTGGTATACAAGGAAGTGTAGTGTGGATACATCATAGAGGTTATCTCCATTGATCACTTTGTTTCATTGGGTATTTCGTGTGAAGGTGAAGGTCACCATTTGATTCTACCGATCACGCTACAAAGGTGTTACTTTTCTTGTTTTAACTTTGATTGATCATATGACTCTATGGATCCATTGATAGGTGCTTGTTCCGCTGCATTTTATATTTGTTTATATGATATTCATTTTATTCAGCACCTATACGGTGGTCTTTTTTTCCGGTACATAGTGGATTTAAGGTCCCCAAGAAAAACTTCCTTTGTCATGATCTGATTGTCAACATTTTTTAATGTCTTATAAGGAGGAATACGTTTTAAAAGATTAAGATGCTTTAAAAGTGTTGGATCAATTCAGAGCCTGATGATCAGTGCCTAGATTTAAATCGAAATTAGGCTAAGTAATGAAAGACCCGCTGATAGACATCAACGGCTATTAAAGGACTCGATGAGTGCAAAGCTTCAGTGAGCAACCTTAGGTGTATTCAAGTCAAAGACTTCATCAAGGAAGTCGAAGACCACTTGAAGACATACTCGTCAGTTGGGATGGATATCAACTGGTATGTAGAAGGAATGCGTTGTGGTTATAAGGAGAGTTAGAGGTGATAATACTTTGACTATCCTATTACCCTTTGAAGAAGAACAAGCTGAGCTTAAGCTATTCTCTGAAGTTTAGGCGGGAAACTCAATAACTCATAAAGGCAAGACAAAAGGTTATTTGAGTTAAAGCCTGTACCAAGTACTAAGTTGGTAAAAGTAGTGAAAAGTTGGCAGAAATGTTCATTAAAGTATGGGCGTATAGTTTCTAAGAACAAACGTGCATTAAATACCTCGTCGTCCTTCACTAGAGTCTTGATACGTTGCAACTACCCCCACTAAGGACGTAACCTCGTATTGGTATAAATAGAGAATGTTGCAAGGTGTAAATTCTATCGCTTTTATTGTTGTATTTATTATAGGCATTTACTCCTTTGTCGAACTCACAAGGTAGACCTCTGATCCACTCAGCTGGTCTATATAAGTTCGCTTGTAAACTTGATACTCTACCAAGTTTACTTGTTCAAAGAGTAATCTTACATTGTCATTCAACTTGTTCGATCCATAACACATTGTAATACTTTGATTCTTATCAATAAAGTATTACACGATTGAAAAGTTATTACTTGTGTTATCTATATTGATAAGTATGTTATTCTATACAGACATGTAAATTAGGACTTTCATTTGGTATCAGAGTAGTGTCAATTCATAAATCTTTTAAGAAACTGGTCTTTGTTTTAAAATCAAGATCCAATCATGTTTGGAACAAGTTCTAGTAATCCAGGTAGCCCTAATGTTAATAGGGTTGACATGATACCTACAACTACGGACCCTATCAATACTACGACTACAAAAAATGTATATCAAAGTGTTGTTGATGAAAATCTCCTTCAACTTCTTGATTCAAGAGGAGGGTCTTATGTCATAAATGTTCCTGCTTTTGACAAAGAGGATTTTACAAGTTGGAAAGTTAGGTTCTTGGTATTCCTTGATGGTCTTGAACCTTACCTTCTAAAAACTTTGAAGGATGGACCATTTGTTCCTATGTCAAGTTTGTCCACTTATAAAAATCCTTTGCCTAAACGTCAAAATTAATGGTCAAACGCTGAGAGTCGTCTTGCTAATCAAGATAAACAAGGCTGAAATGCTTTTAAATCACTTGAATCACTTAAAGGTGAATAAGTAAATGGAACTTTCACAAGGCTGAAATGCTTGCTAAATGATCTTGAAAATAATGGTTTTAGTATTCCTCAAGCTGAAGTCAATGCTACGTTTGTTAACAGCCTGCCAAGAAAATGGCTAAGCATGAATCAAACTCAAAGGGAAAATAACTCTATCAAAAATGACTGCCTAGCTACTTTGTATGGCAAGTATAATTATGAAGAAGGTCTGATAGATCAGATCTATGAGTCAGAGACATAAAGATTTAATATTAAGTCCTCAAGCTCAAAAGCCTTGATTTTAACAATCATTTTCAGGATAATGACTCAGATGTTGAAGAAGATCAAAGAACCAGCAACGAGTTCATGGTTGACTTAAATGCTGAGTACCATAAAAGAGCTCAACTGGCAAACCAAAAAAGGTTCTATAAGAGGTCTGGGAGGGTTGGTTTAGCTAGGAAACCCATAGACAAATCCAAAGAAACCTATTTCACCTATGGGAAACTAGGTCATTTTCAAAAAGATTGTCCTTCAAACAAAATCTCCACACTATCTTATCAATCCTTAAGCAATTCCTTCAATAAATCCAAACCTTACACTCTACCCTTCACCCAAACATCTTCTTAAAATACTAGCAATCATTAAAAATATTACAAAGGAAAATACAAGGGACTTAAAGCTGAGATGGCTGTCCTAACCAAGAGGATTGATGATCTGACAAAAGGAAAGAGTGAGAAGGGAAAGAATGAGAAGGGTAAAATTGATAAGGGGTTGATAACTGAGTCATTTGACTAGGATAAAGAATCTGTCTCTTTAGAGGATGAAAGGACCACCAAGATTAGGGCATTTATGGCAATTGTATAGGATGAACCATCTGTTGGAAAGGCTGATGCAAGATCTAGCTAATGGGTTGACATCACCATGAGAAAGGTACACATATTATTGTCTATGACTGATGATGATGAAAGGAAACATGTTCTATACTATACTCATGTTGACCTTCACTATATTAAGGATCAAAGGAAAAACTTGGTTAATAACTTTAATCTACTTAAACAAGAATTATCCTTACATACGTCTGAACTGTGTAACCAAAAAAACACTATGTTCATTAATTGCTCTCTATAAAATGAGGTCATTAGGGTAAACCTAGAAAATGAATCTCTAAAGGATGAGATCTCTTTTATAAAAAAGGTCATTGAAAATGGACATGTAGTAAAGTCACCCTCGACCAACTGCTCTCTGAGCAAGTGCCTGGCAACATTGTCAAGGCCTTAGGAGGAAGAGGTAGGAGAAAAGAGAAAATCTTTACAAAATAGGTGGTTTTCATTAAGGCTGGTGAATCCTCATCTAAGCCAATCCTTGAAATCACTTCTGACTCTGAGTCTGAATCTGAGACTCAGGATCCTCTCCTACCTCTACCTAAGCTGATAGGAGCTAAATCTAAAGGAACCTTAAACAGTCTTATTTCTCTGGCTGACCTTACCCTTAACATGGCTGTCCTGATACTTGATACTTCTGTCCTTAAAAAGACTAAGCCAATATCTGATAAAGTGTCACCTGTATATGTCATTAAGAAAAGGACTGAATATAAATCACCAGCTGTCCCTAACAAGAATGTTGACTCATCCACTGAGAAACTTCTTCTCACCCTAATAGAAGAGGTAAAGGGTCTAAAAAGGCAAATTGAGATCCCTTCCGGCACCTCTCCATCAAACTCTCAATCAAGTAGTTCAAAATTTACTGAGCAAAAGACTTGGTTTGGACCTTGTAAACACTATAGGCTAATAAGTCATCTTACTAATAATTGCTATTCAAAACCAAAGTGCTCTACATGTAGATCCGCTGACCATCTGACCAAGGAACACATTGAATAAACTACTGTTAATAAAACCCTAACTAAGCTTAAAGCTCAGTCATCTGTGAGTCCCTCAATTAAGAAAGCTCCTATAATCCCAAAGCCCTTCAAAGAGTGTAAATACTATGGATTAAATGACCATCATTATGATAATTATGAATACTACCCTGGGTGTGAAGTATGTGGTAGTATTGCTCATGAACCAGCTGATTATCCTAAGAAGCACCCTAACAGCAAGAACCCAAGGATTGCTAACAAGCGATCCATAGAACACACTAAAAAGTGGGTTCACAAAAGGAACTAATATGTGTGAAAATGTCTGTGTATGATTACTTAAAGAGGTCTGTATGGTATCTAGATAGTGGCTGTTCTAGACATGTAATAGGGATAAAACAATATCTGCACATATATTCAAAGGAGTCAGGTCCTAAAGTGGTTTTTGGAGATGACTTTTTAGGAGACACAGAAGGATATGGCTCAGTCACCTATAATGGAATCACCTTTACCAGGGTTGTTTATGTGAATGGTCTAAAGCATAACTTGATTAGCATCAGTCAACTATGTGATGCAAACTTTAAAGTTCTGTTTACAAAGACTCTAGGAACCATTTTAACCAAAATAATGAAGTTGTCCTCATTGCCCCTAGAAGAAGAGATGTCTATGTCATTGATATGTCATTTTTCAATAAAGAAATCAATACATGTTTCTTTGCTAAAGCTTCACCAAGGGTTAATTGGCTCTGGCATAAGAGACTATCTCACCTTAACTTCAAAAACATAAACAACCTTGCAAAACATAACTGTCTCTGGACTTCCCTCTCTGACTTTCTTTAAAGATAAAAACTGCTTAGCATGCGAGAAAGAGAAGCATCACAGAGCATCATTCAAAACAAAGAGATCATTTTCCATCAACAAGTCCTTACATCTCCTCTACATGGATTTGTTTGGACCTATCAAACCACAAACCATCAGCCACAACAAATATACCCTAGTAATTGTAGATGGGTACTCAAGGTACACTTGGGAATTTTGCCTCAAGAAAAAGTGTGATGCAGCTGACTGTATCATGTCTTTTATTTGATAGATGAAAAACCCCAATGAAGTAAGGGTAAAGGAGCTGAGAAGTGATAATGGAACAGAGTTCAAAAATCACAAGCTGGAAGAATTATGTGATGAAAATGGTATATCTCAAAATTTCTCATCTCCTTGTACCCCTGAACAAAATGGTATAGCTGAAAGAAGAAACAAAACCCTGATTAAAGCAGCTAGGACTATGTTAAATAGTGTAAATCTTCCAAAACAATTTTGGAGAGAAGATGTCAACACTGCCTGCTACACTCAGAACATCTCCATCATAGTGAAAAGACATAGGAAAACAGCTTATGATGTGTTCAGAGGAAGTTCTCTTGATATTAGCTACTTCTATGTGTTTGGATGCCATGTGCATATCTACAATCACAGGAACCACTTGGGAAAGTTTGATGAAAAGGCTGATGATGGATTCTTCCTTAGTTACTCTATAGTGGCCAAAGCATTCAGGGTATTCAACAGCAGAAGGCAAGAGATGGAAGAAACTATACATGTCACTTTTAGTGAGGATGATGAAGTTATTTCCTAATCAAGCATAGAAGGGGATGCAATCAACTTCAATGAAAACAGATCCTTCCTAGATGATGAATTCCTTGAAACTAGGAGTGAAGTCACTCATTGTACTGGCAATATTGAGTACTTTTACTACATACCTGCATATGAAAACACCATACCCACTGAATCTCTTATTCTTCAGGACTTTGTCTCTCCTAAAGATCCACCTAAGTTCACAGAGGCTGATGATCACCTAACTCTCAATGAACTTGATCAACTTGAATCAGCTGATCATTTTAAATTAGCTGAAACTTAAGACAATGTCCTGATTGATCCAATTAGTGATATCTAACCCTCACCAACAACCATACCACCCTCAGCTAATGTAATCCTTCAAACCCCTGTTACTCAAGACAGATGGTAAAGAGAAAAGCACATTAAACTTGTTAACATTATTAGTAAACCTCTTGCTGGTATCATAACCAGAAGTAAGGTTAGAGACTCAAATGCTGCCTCAGCTTATGAATGTCCATATGTTAACTTTCTCTTTGAAATGGAACCCAAGAAGCTTATTAAAGCTCTAAAAGAAGAAGAGTGGATCATTTCAATGCAAGAAGAGCTGAATTAGTTTGAAAGAAACAAAGTCTAGAGCCTAGGTCCTAAACCATATGGTAAAACCATAATTGGGACCAAATAGATCTGGAAAAACAAGATGGATGAAAATGGAGTTGTTATAAAGAACAAAGCAAGGCTGGTTGCTCAAGGTTATAATCAGTAGGAAGGGATTGATTATGAAGAAACCTTTGCACCTGTTGCAAGACTGGAAGCCATCCGGATCTTTCTTGCTTATGCAGCCTACATGGGTTTTATGTTGTATCAGATGGATGTGAAAAGTGCATTTTTTAATGGGAAGATATCAGAGGAGGTGTATGTTCAACAACTTCGTGGATTTCAAAGTAGTGAATTTCCCAATCATGTTTGTAAGTTGGATAAAGCTCTTTATGGGCTAAAGCAAGCCCCCAAAGCATGGTATGATACTCTTTCAATATTTCTTATTCAGCACAAGTTTGTCAGAGGTACCATTGACAACACAATTTTTACTTATAAAACTAAGAGTGATGTTACAATTGTACAGATATATGTGGATGATATTATTTTTGGGTCAACCAGTTCAAAATTAAGTAAACAATTTGGAAAGTTGATGACCAAAAAGCATGAAATGAGTATGATGGGTGAATTAACTTATTTTCTGGGTTTTTAAATAAAACAAGATTTCAAAGGAATATCTATTTTTCAAGAAAAATATGTTAAGGATTTACTCAAAAAGTATGACCTAGCTGATAGTACCTCAGTGAAATACCCTATGCTTCCCCTAAACAATTTAGGCACTGATGAGTCAGGGGTCTCTATTAATGAGACATTGTTTAGAGGCATGATAGGGTCACTAATGTACCTCACAGCTAGCAGACTAGATATCCAATTCTCCACATGTCTCTGTGCTAGGTACCAAGCTAACCCTAAGGAATCCCACCTTATTGCTGTAAAAAGAATTTTCAGGTATCTTAAAGGAACTCCAAATCTAGACCTCTGGTATCCAAAAGGATTAATCTTTGATTTAAAAGCATACTATAACTCAGATTATGCTGGATGTAACCTGGATAGAAAGAGCACCTCAAGGGGCTGTCAAATACTTGGTGGAAAGTTGGTATGTTAGAGTGCATAGAAGTAAAGCTCTATGGCAATGTCATCAGCTGAAGCTGAATATGTAGCTGTTGTTGGATGTTGTGCTCAAGTCCTCTGGATCAAGAGTAAGCTGGATGATTATGATGTTCTCAATGACAAGGTGCCTATATTTTGTAATAATGCAAGTGTCATCGCCATTTCTAACAATCCAGTACTGTACTTTAGGACAAAATAAATTGACATTAGATATCACTTCATTAGAGACCACATTTTAAAAGAGGATATTGAGCTTCATTTTGTACCTACTAATTTACAACTAGCTGATATTTTTACTAAACCAATAGTTGAGCCTAGCTTTACTAGATTGGTTGCTGAGTTGGGTATGCTCAATATTCAAAAATAGGCCTCTGATAAGAAAAAGGCTTTAAGTGATCTCTGACTTGAATATTAAATGTTTTTAAGGTAACTTAAATGTAACTACCAAGTTCAAAGACAAACTGATGACATTAAATAAAGTTACTTTTATAGCATCATTTATCCCATGTAATTAACCCATTTTTCATAATTAATGTAAACAATTATTACTTAATCGTTTGTATTTGAGAATTGCAGTAATTAAGGAGTACTTGATGAAAGTTAACAAAAAGGCACGCATTTTGGAGCTTAAACGAAGAAATATGAAGAAAACTGATTTTGACATCTAATACGCCGTATCTATCAAGGAAGATACGGCATATTTGTGCCTGCACTTCACCAAAGACCACGAAGGAACAAGATCCAATACGTTGTATCCAAAGAATACTATACGCCGTATTCAAGTTATAGAATGTGAAGATTCAAAAAGATATCGAACGTGGTCCCTACTTCAAGAAACCCCCAATACGTCGTATCGAAGCCTTTCAATTCGCCGTATTGACCTTTTTCAAGACTGTTGGGATTAAAAGCTTCTTAATGCTGTTTGGAAGTAACTGTTGCTAAGGTTAGAGTTACTACTGTTAGTATATATTACTACTGCTAATGGAAGTTAAGACTGCTCAGAGACTTAGAAGAAATACTACTAAGTAGTTAATACTGCTAGTATAAAAGTTACTACTGTTAGTGTAACTTAGTACTGCTAGTGTATGATTAGTACTACTTGAGTAAAGTTGCAACTGTTAGCATAAAGTTAGTACAGCTAGTGTAACTTAATACTACTGATGAAGAATGAAGACAATATTCTAAGTAGTTACTACTGCTTGTACACAGTTAGTGCTACTAGAATAAAAGTTAATGCTGCTACTTACAACTGCTGAAGGATTACAACTGCTAGAAGAGTTTCTGTTAATCCCAACTTAAGATCGATTCCTTAGCTTGTAAATGTTAAGTTACTCTGGATAAATCCAAAACAACTATGGTAGAAACTTTATGAATACTAAAGAGTATGCGGAATCTACTCTTTAATACTTAGAAGAATATTAATGAAATAGTAAACTGTATGAACAATGTATGAACAACGATATTACTGAAAAGCTCTAATATTATTATCAATAATATGAGTACTCTGTGTAGTACTAGGGTTTACAACCTTGAAGCTATATATAAAAAACGTATGAATGTGTGAATGTTTTTTCTTTTTGTACATTTTCCTCTTTACCCTAGGACCTATTTTTATACACCAAGGAGTCCTAACAGGCTTACAATATTTTCCTAAGTTATCATGATCTTCTAAACAAATACCTTATATGTATCTTTTACAAAAATATCTCATACTTATTTCGTAAGTAATCTTAATAAACAATCTTCATCTTAATCCTTTCTCTTGTCTTTCTCCTTCTGATAGTAGAAACTGTTGGGAATTATATTTGAGTTGATAAGACAAAACATATGAAAGATGAAGGACTTAAAAGACAAAGGAGGAATTCTTCAAAAGATGGAAGATTTTCAAGATACTAGAAGATCTCCTTAAAAAGATAAAGTATGCAACTTTGATTTTTATAGAAGTGTTGCAAGCAAGAGCAAAACGGGTAGAGTTTAAATATATTTTTATTTTCCTTCTAAATGCTTGTTGAGCTCCAGATGTCATGCTAGTATATAAAAAGAAATATAAGATATTATTGAGTGCCCAAAAGATATGTCGCAGTTGAATGAAACTTATGATGATTGTTTTCTTATGTTGAAAATGCTATGTAAGAAGAATTCATAGTCACATATGAAAAACATAGTCGTTCTCACCTGTGAGCTTTGTCCAAAATGATTACTCTGTGCGTTCCAGGAGGTGAAGTAACTTTCTTCTACGCAAACATCTTAATTTTTTTTTCTCGTGACATCGATACTTCTGAAAACATAACAGAGAAAGATGAGATTCCAACAGATTAGCAGGTGACTTCAAGCAAAACATATATATAACATAGCTCACCTCAAATGATGCAACGTATAACCAAACTAAAGTTTTCTAGAAGATGATCAGAAATAAAATAACTTTGGATATATTACATTCACATATTGTTAATACAGAGATAAGGTCACATGGCATGGTGAGTCCATTGGTGATGCCTCGTCATCTTCTTTTGGGGGGTCATCCGCGTTTGGTTAGAAGCGTGCATTTGAATCAAATCCAACATCCGGTCCTCTTAGAAGCTCATTTGTACAATCAAAATCTGCGTGAACACAACCTAACAGTAAACCACATAACATTGAAAAATTAGAAACAATAATCTCACATAAGTGATGAAAGGCCACATAATGATTAATTCTGCTTATTACCTCAAAAAAGGTATCACCATATCCGATGAAGTTAAGGTCTGCTGATTCAATGCACATATTGTGGAGTCTAAAGAATCGTTGTAAGCTTAGATTGTTTAGATCTATATATAGGATAATAACATTGAACATAACATGCAGCGGAATAAGAACATCAATGTTATTCAACAAGGTTTTACCAGACATTTCAAGCCCCAATATTATTTGATCAGAATAATACAGTTATATCAATGAACTATAACAGGAATCATAATATTCTTAAGGCTTAAACACTAAACCTAGGCGTCTTCTTAGAGAACTTGACGCCTAGAACACACACACTTTTCTGGTGTTTTACATCTTGACACACAGAAGACTATACGACCTATATCTCTTTATATACTAGAGATCTTAGGTTTACAAAGGACAAGAACAAATAAAGATATTAATAAATATTTTAATCATTTAAGTTTATCTTCAGAATCTTCAAAATCTTCCATCTTTTAAATAATTCCTTCTTTGCATTTTAAGTCCTTCATCATTCATATGTTTTGTCTTATCAACTCACATATAATTCCCAACAATCTTTCCCAAGTTGATAATGACAAAACCAAAATAAGCATGAGCTTCTTCCGTCGAAGCTAATATATATGAAAGAATAGATTTATACCACCAAGGATCTACATGTTGCAAATCATCTTTGTAATGCCTTCTTCCCCTTTTTGTCATAATCAAATAGGAGACTAAAATATGCAACTTTGATTTCGAAAACCACAAACCACTATCACACTTCTAATCCAGCCTTCCAATAACTCAAATTACCCTCCATGACGTGCCTTAAGATAAATGAACTTGAGCAGTAGAAACTTAAACTAGCAGTAGTAATAATGACTTACAGTAGTAAAAACCTTCACCTCATGTGGTACATGTAAATGGTTAAACATTTTAACTATAAGCTTCCTCTAAAACCCATATGTTAATCATTTCTTGAATCTTCAATTCTGTAGGCTCTATGTAATGATTACTAATGAAGAAAACTAAGTATAACGAACTTGATGCTGAAGTAGAACGACACAAACTTGTGTCTTATATCATGTACTATCTACATGATGTCAACCTTATAAATAAATCTATGAAATATAAGTAGATTACAACCTCTTGACAAAAATCCTCATCTTCTATGAGACACATAACATGTGATAGAAAATGTAAGCATTGAGCACCATAAGTTTGTAAATCACACACCTTTGCTAGATCCGTCAAGTCTTCGTCACAACATTGAAAACAAAACAAGTTATCTTTAAACGTTGTAAGCCGTTTAAGATATGATAAAACACGTACCCAAGTAACTCCACTTCATTGTCAAATAAGTCATAAACAATCTTCTTCGTAACCAATTAATTCCAACAATCCAAAAAACGAGCCTTTAAATCTGTTAGGAACATGTAAACCAAAACCAAAAACTTTCTTCCTGTGTGTGTTGTCTGATATCTCCAAACCAACAGAGAACCAAATCATGCGTTCTGTCCGATATCTGATAGAACTAGTAGCATAAACTATGTCGAGCAGTAGTAATATCTTCAAGCAGTAGTAAGTTATTTAAGCCTAAACAGTATTAACCTTACTACTGTTTTCATACTTCTTGGCAACATTAAATCGAATCCAAACACAAACTTAACATAACAAGCAACCTTATACACCAACGAATAATATTAACTTCTTTTAATCCCAATAGCAGTAGTAACTAACTCACCACTTTTATTACTAGCAGTACTGTCACACCTCGCCTAGGCGAAAACACGAGGCGTAACATCATGGATATCATCACAACACAATGGTGTCAACAATAGAGATAACTAAATGAAATAGATAAACAAATGAGACACAATGTGCCATGACAATATCTAAGACAAGATAAAGGAGTCTTGCATTACGATAGCAAGGTCATACACAAGGAAACATAATCCAAAAGTCTAAACATCTAATGAACAACCAAATAGCAAACAGTTCAAAAGACATAAATAAAATCTCTAGGAGAATGACTCCGCATGCAAGTCTACGGTCTCACTAGCCACTCTTCTTAACATCAACATCCTCAAGATGATTACCTGAAAATCATGCTTAAAAACGTCAACATAAAGTTGGTGAGAGTCATAGGTTTAAGACACAAAAATCAAATCCAATTGTATATTACTGTGATAATAAAGAAAACATTGCAGGACAATAAATGATCTATCATACAGGCTAACATGCAAATCCAATCAATCACACAAATAACCGGCAAACGACTACAAGACGTCTCTTTTTGCACCAAGGTCACTGTGGTTACCCCCTTAGCCTAGGACATGGGTACTCTCAAAGTAAATATTCCTGCCCGCTAGGCTACAGTACCTTACATAGTTCATAATTCTCAATATCACATCACAAAACATGTAGCACACAACATACAATAGTCATGTATAGTCCATGCATCTTTGACAACACATTATCACAGTAATCAAAACATTTCCAAACACTTTGCATCATTTCCACCCTAATAAATCATAAGAAAAGAGGGGCTATGAAACTCACCTGGATACTCAAATGCAACTTCCAAATCTCTACACGCAACTATACAAATAAATAAACATGGTTACACGCAACCAAGCTAAAAGCTCTAGTCTATGTAACACTTATATGATGGATGTCTAAGGGTTTAGTTAACCATCATGTGTCACCCCGACACCATGCCCAACCATTAACCATCATATTGAAACTTTACACTAGCTACTTATAATTAACTTAGAATTGCAGAATTTTAGTGTCTCTTTACGTACCTAAAACTCTTACTTCATGACCTTTATAAATTATAGCAAACATCATTTATGTTACTTTATGTGTTCTCTAACTACCATTGGATTTCCAAAAGACATTTACATGCATAAGTACTCCTAAGAAAATCAAACTTCAAAACAGTCCCAATTCGGATCTGATTGCACACTAAAAAGTTTAGACTTATTAACCATAATTAGACATGCTTTCAGAGGCTAATTTTTTTACAGAATTATCCATAGACATATGGAACTTAACTACTGTAGAAGGGCTAAGCTTAATTACACTTTTAATTATAGGTTTTACCCTCACAAACATGACCTAAATCGGCCCTGTATTTACTGATCTGACAACTTTTAGTGTAACCAACATTTAAATGACTTCCCGACCTTAAGAACTTTCGAGGCTGGATTTTCTGGAAAGTACATTCAATGAGATACTGTTTAGAGTCTAGAAACACCTAAAAACCTATTACCATCATGGAGATATTTACTCGTAAACACAACCCTAAATTTTGCTCACCCTAAATCAAGTTTTTAACGCAAATCTAACTTAACCAATTGAATGATCATGACCCTAATCAAGCCCTAATTATTCTAGCATCATTAATTATCATTAATATTTTGTATTTTATGCAAACATTAGATCCATCATAAATTATGTTACATGATTTAAAAGAATAAACAAAGAAGAGGAACGTACCCAACGATCTTACTTGAATTAACACGATCTAACACCTAGATTTCTTGATCAAAATTTTTTCTTCCTTAGGTTTTTGGGAATTCAAATCGTACGGCAACAAGAAGAGGGGAAAATAATGGGCCAAGTTTGATTTTATATCTATCTCCCTCAAGTCCTAGCCCAACTCAAATAAGCTTAGTAAAAAAAATATTTTTTTTCTTTTAATCCCAAACCGGACGCACCTTTATATGTGTGTATATATATATATATATATATATATTATTAATCTATTAATTAACTAATTTACTTCATTTCCTTAAGTTTTTATAAAAACCTAAGCTAATTTGATTAAACCTTTTTACTTAAATGCTACTTACTAAACTCTCTAAATATAACTTTCATTTCACCAAACCACTTTCTATTTTTAGAAAGTTTGCTACAAACTTCTATATTTCACTCACTTATTTCATTTCTAAAATGTCACATTTCTCATAAACGCTTATCACTTAATCATCCAACTATTGACGTAGCATTGCATGCAATACGCCATTCCCTTCCTTTATCACTAAATGTGAACAAATGGAATACTCATCACTAAACACAAACACACACAAAATGAGATAATCATTTACTTCTAAAATGATATCATGCACATATAATTACCCAACACACATAAAAACACATAGCACACAAGAACGCATATAAAAAAGAAAACCTTAGCCATATCTAAAGGTATAAACTAACCTGCTCAAATCACGGTTGTCACAGTATCCTCTCCTTTAGGAAATCTCGTCCTGAGATTTAACTAGCCAACTCATCAGCACGATCAACAAACAACTTAGGATACTTAGACTTCATATAATCTTTACGCTCGCAAGTAAACTCGGGACCACACTTTGAATTCCAACAAACCTTCATAAGTGATATCTTGCTACGCTTTAAACTCTTAATTTCACGGTCCATAATCTCTACAGGTTCCTCAATAAACAAAGATTTTTGTCAACCTTAATTTCATTTAATGGAACATGTAGGCTAGCATCTTCCAAACACTTCTTTAGGTTTAACACGTGAAACATGTCATGTACATCACTCAATTCCTCGGGCAACCTTAATCGATATGCTACAGGACCGATCCTTTCAAGAATCTCAAATGGCCCTACATACCTCAGAGCTAACTTACCCTTCTTTCCAAAATGAACAACGCCCTTCCAAGGCGAAACCTTTAGCATCACACGGTCTCCAAGCTTAAATTCCAACGGTTTGCACCTGTTGTCAGCATAGCTCTTTTGATGATCTTTTACTGCTTTAAACTTTTCCTTGATCGACACTACCTTATCACTCGTTTCTTGCACAATTTCAGGTCCAATCGAATCACTTTCTCAAATCTCTGCCCATAAAACATGCGATCTACATTTCCTTCCATACAAGGCTTCAAACGGAGCACACCGAATGCTCGAATGATAACTTCCACCAAAATTAATAACACATGCCCTCATTATATCTTCCAAAGCCTAAATCATACGTTCACTTTGTCCATTCGCTTGAGGATGCTAAGAAGTACTAAAATCCAATCGCGTCTCTAACACTTTCTGCAGCGTCTGCCAAAACCACGAGGTAAATCATCCATCACAATCTGAGTTGATCGTCACTAGAATTCCATTCCTTGCTATTATCTTATCAATATAAATCCTTGCCAACTTTACACCTTGAAATCTTTTTGTATAGCTAGAAAATGAGCTAACTTGGTCAGTTTATCGACCATCACCCAAATCATATCATTCCCACTACTTGACCTTGGCAATTTAGTGATAAAATCTATGGAAATTCTATCCCATTTTCACTCAAGTATCTTAGGCTATTGCAGCAAACCAAAAGTCTTTGGCATTACGGCCTTCACCTCTTAAACAAGTCTGAAATTTGATAACATAGATAGCTATATCCTTCCCTATTCATAGCTACGACTACATGTCTCTAAGGTTATAGTACTTCTTATCCACTCCTGGATGTACCAAGTACCTTGATGCATGAGCCTCATCCATTTCACTTCCTACTAATGGAACCTAAATACGTTCCATAAAATACAAACTCTCATCTTTTTTCCTTTCTATCTGTTGATCTAAACCATGTAGTCTTTTCGCGAATACATTCTCTTGCTTAAACGCCTAACTTTAGGCTGGTAGTATCATTCCTCTTACCCCATACTGAATGGTCATAGCCATCGCTCGAACACGTCTAGGTTTCACTCGTTCCTTCCTACTTAAAGCATTAGTCACCACATTTGCCTTACCTGGATGGTAGTAAATTTCATACTCATACTCACTATATAATTTAATCCATAAAGTACTAACCATCGTCTGCCCTCTTTTCCATTTGTTGGTCCAGGTCACGCAGCATTTCTGTTGGCGCGTTCTCTACCTTGGATATCTTACTTGGAGTAGCCAATATCTTGTCCTTAACACTTGACCAGGTAGTCATGGACATTACTCCTACTCGTCATAGTTTCACTCTCCCTTTCTACTCAACGCATCAACCACTACATTTGATTTATCGAATTGTCACACAAATCATTCTTCAATGTTTGGAAAGCCTCTTCTCGTTCTGCACCCTACTCATACTTCTGATTCCTCTCAGTTAGGGAAGTAAGGGGTTTAACAATCTTAGAAAAGGTTGAGATGAAACGTAGGTAGGTAACCCGCCAATCCTAAGAATAATCATATCTTAGATGGTGTCTTAGGTACTTCCCAATTCTTCACTGCCTCACTCTTACTTCTGTCCATGTGAATACGCTATGGTCGACCACGTGACCCAGGAACTGCACTTCTTCCAACCAAAACTCACACTTGGAAAACTTAGCATACAACTTCTCCTTCCTCAATAATTCTAACCCTAACTTTAAATAAACTCCATGCTCCTCTTCTTAACAAACGACACTGGTGCTCCACACAAAAAAAGACTTGGTCGTATAAAGCCTTTGTCTTGCAACTCTTGAAGTTGTTCAGACCATTCTTGCATTTCCGAGGGTGCTAGACGATATGGGGACTTCGCGACTGGCGTCGCTCCAGGAACTAAATCTATATAGAACTTAATTTGTCGTTGCGGCGGTCATCGATAAGTCTTTTAGAACATATCAAAAAAATCTTGTACAATGGAAGTATCACTCACTTTAGGTTCACCTACCTTCGTGTTCAATAAGGTTTTTACGACTCCTTGAGTACGTTCACCTTGAACCCGAAGTATCTCATCACCTTCTAACGATATCCTAACCACCTTCTCATGACAGACTATCACAACTTCCTCTTGGACAACCAGTCCATTCCTACAATCACATCAAAGCTTCCACTACTCAACGGTATCAACGAACTCCAAGGGTTACGAACAATCGAATAGGATAACAAACGAATATCGAGTCAAAGGCTAGAATACATATGAGAGATTTCACATATGCAAATAGACGCGGATCAATTGACATAAGAATCCTTTGAAAGGAAGGATACATATATGTACCGACTGAAAACGCAAACGAAAGAATCAACAGGCGTATCACGACAAAAAAACACATAACGAAAATTAATACGCACCAGAACTTATAAATATGAAAGACAAACTTCTTATACCAACAATCGACTTTACTCAAAAGAACCAATTAAATAATTTTTTTAAATCAATTTGAAATAAAGAGAGTCGTTTTAAATACAAAAATCATTTAAAAAAAATGTCTTAAGTCTAATCTTTGTAAAATTCATTTTAATCATGGTTGTCATAAAAATCTAGGGATAGTTATCTAATGGTGTATCGTATCTTACTAGCATGAATCATTTTAAACCTACTTTCATAATCAAATTTAGAATTTAATAACCGCACAACAATTTTCATAACTTAATTGTATAGGCCACTTAAGCATCTTCTATTTACAACGATCATTTTAAGCACATTTTATTCACAATAATCATTTTAAACATAGTTTTCGCCAAACATCACCAAGATATTCTTCAAAATGGTTTTTTTATAATTTGACATCAATTATACTATATGTTACTCAAACAAAGGACATCGCAACACCAAAAGGGGTTTTAAAACACCGTATAGACTCTAACACCATTATGTTGTTTAAAAATGAAAGAAAATACCAAAAACCATATACTCAGAGTAAAATCAAACGAACTCGTACAAGAGAAACTTATGCAAGACGTTACAGATCCAAAAGAAAATGTAAGGTCTTATCCGAAATAACGATCAACAGATCAAACCTAAAAGCATCGATACTAATACGTCACCAATAAGTTACAAAAACCAAGAGATATACAACCAAGGGAGTAAATATCCGTACTAAATTATCATGAACAAATAGTGCTAAAAAGGAAAAAAAAATCTGATATTCCTACGAGAAGTCAATCTTACGGGAAAACCAGTAAAATATACCAATAACCAAAAGCAGCAGTTCCGAACAACCTATTTACATCAAGACGTCGAATTGGCAGATAGGACCTCCTTACAACAAAGTATGATGAAGGGATTCTACACTTAGAGTTAGGAATCCGAATGAATAATCGAGCAAATGAACAACCTTAATAATAATAATACCAGGCATCCGCAAATACTAGATAGAAAAGAAACTTACTATCTATACAACTCAATTTAATATATCCTCCAATTAGGGTAAGAGAATAATCCTCTACCAATACCACCATCCTTATCATGAATACCTATACCAAAAACAAAACATATTACACTACCACCTTACAACCAAACACAAATAAATGCAATCATGGTCACAAGTCTACGTGTGTGATGCCTTTATAATTATGCTGGCCACCATAATTATAAGTGCCTCCTTTCACACGTGTACTTACTTCCAAGACTACCCATATCAATCATAATTCACATATAAGCACATATACCATATTGCACATCTTAAACCACTCCAACTTAACACATAAAAGATGCTCCATCAAATAACTACTTACTTATATCAAAATAAAATCGAAACGACATAAAAGAACAAAAGTCTCGCAACACCTCCAAAATATAAGATATTCGAAAGAATTAATCAATAACAACATGACGAGGTAAAGGACGGGATAAACTTATGCTAGGCCTCGCTTGGGTTTAACTTTGCCTTCGTAAGAATCACCCGACTCCACGGGTCTAGCTCTACTACACGCATCCGACAAACGATCAACTATCCTATCTCCTTCGGTTCCATAAGAGACTCCTTTTATAACGCTTAAGTCTAGTTGGGAAAACGGTTCCCCAATGAGACTTCTTATGGGTGGGGGAAAACATAGCTAAAATACTAAGGAAGTAATATATATCTTATCAAATAGGGGTAGGAAAAATAACTAAAATTACAACTTAGCAAAATACGAGATATATAATCTATACAAAAATAGAGAGGAAGCATAGCAGTTATAGCATCAAACACTTAAGCCCTAAATGCATCTACATAAAGGACCCTTAGGTTATAGTCTAGGCTCAACCACCTACTTCTCTATAACCAAAGGCTCTGATACTAATCTGTCACACCCCGCCTAGGCGGAAACACGAGGCATAACATCATAGATATCATCACAACACAATAGTGTGAACAATAGAGAGAACTAAATGAAATACATAAACAAATTAGACACAATGTGCCATGACAATATCTAACACAAGATAAAGGAGTCTTGCATTACGATAGCAAGGTCATACCACAAGGAAACATAACCCAAAAGTCTAAACATCCAATGAACAACCAAATAGCAAACAGTTCAAAAGACATAAATAAAATCTCTAGGAGAATGACTCCGCATGCAAGCCTATGGTGTCACTATCTACTCTTCCTAACATCAACATCCTCAAGACGATTACCTGAAAATGATGATTAAAAACGTCAACATAAAGTTGGTGAGAGTTATAGGTTTAAGACACAAAAATCAAATCCAATTGTAAATTACTGTGATAATAAAGAAAACATTACATGACAATAAATGATCTATCATACAGGCAAACATGCAAATCCAATCAATCACACAAATAACCGGCAAATGAAAACAAGACGTCTCATATCGTACCAAGGTCCCTGTGGTTACCCCCTTAGCCCAGGACATGGGTACTCTCAAAGTAACCATTCCTGCCCGCTAGGCCACGTTTCCTTCCAGATAAACAGGCAATGGAATACCTGCATGTGGTCCCCATGACTTAGTTCACAATTCTCCAAGATCACATCAAAAACATGTAGCACATAACATACAATTGTCTCGTATAGTCCATGCATCTTTTGACATACACTATACAAGTATTATAAAAACATTTCCAAACACTTTGTATCATTTCCACCCCAATAAATCATAAGAAAAGAGGGGCTATGAAACTCACCTAGATACTTAAATGCAGCTTCTAAATCTCTACACAAAACTATACAAATAAATAAACACGGTTACACGCGACCAAGCTAAAAGCTCTAGTCCATGTAACACACATATGATGGATGTCTAAGGGTTTAGTTAACCATCATTGGGTTACCACGCGACACCATGACAACCATTTAACCATCTATTAACACTTTACACTTGCTACTTACAATTACCCTCAGATTTGCAGATAATTTTAGTGTATCTATTACGTACTTAAAACCTTAATTCATGACCTTTATAAAATTATAGAATAAAATTTCTATGTTCCTTTTGTTTTCTCTAAACAACCTTGGATTTCCAAAAATCCTTTTTTACATGCACAAGGACTCCTTAGAAAATCAAACTTCAAAATAGTCCCAATTCGGATCTCATTGCACACTAAAAAGTTTAGACTTATTAACCATAATTTAGACATGATTTCAGAGGCTAATGTTTACAGGATTATCCATAGACATATGGAACTTAACTACTACAGAAGGGCTAATCTTAATTCCACTTTTAAGTATAGGGTTTTACCCTTACAAATATGTAACCAATATTTGAATGACTTTCCGACCTTAAAAACTTTCATGGCTGGATTTTCTGGAAAGTACATTCAATGAGATACTGTTTAGAGTCCAGAAACACCCAAAAACCTATTACCATCATGGAGTTATTCACTCGTGAACACAGCCCTAAATTCTGCTCACCCTAAATCAAGTTTTTAACGCAAATCTAACCTAACCAATTGAATGATCATGACCCTAATCATTCTAGAATCATTAATTATCATTAATATTATGTATTTTATGCAAACCTTAGATCAATAATAAATTATATTTCTTGATTTAATAGAATAAACAAAGAAGAAGAACATAACCAATGATCTTACTTGAATTAACACGATCTAACACCTAGATTTCTTGATCAAATTTTTTGTCTTCCTTAGGGTTTTGGGAATTTAAATTGCACGACAACAAGAAGAGGGGAAAATAATGGGCCAAGTTTGATTTTATATCTATCTTCCTCAAGTCCTAGCCGAACTCAATAATGTGTGTATATATATATATATTCCCTTTTATTAATTTATTAATTAACTAATTTACTTCATTTCCTTAAGTTTTTATAAAAACCTAAGCTAATTTGATTAAATTTTTTTACTTAAACGCTACTTACTAAACTTTTTAAGTATAACTTTCATTTCACCAAACCACTTTTTATTTTTAGAAAGTTTGCTACAAACTTCTATATTTCAGTCACTTATTTCATTTCGAAAATGCCACATTTCTCATAAACTCTTATCACTTAATCATCCAACTATTGACGTAGCATTGCATGCAATACGCCATTCCCTTCCCTTATTACTAAACGTGAACAAATTGAATACTCATTACTAAACACAAACACGCACAAAATGAGATAATCATTTACTTCTAAAATGATATCATGCACATATAAGCACCCAACACATATAAAAACACATAGCACGCAAGAACACATACAAAAAAGAAACCCTTAGCCATATCTAAAGGTATAAACTAACCTGCTCAAATCACGGTTGTTACAAGTACTAAATCCAAGAAGCTAGCAGTAGTATCCATTTATATATAAGAAGTATTAACTTTGTATATTTGACAACATTAATCAAGCTAGCAGCATTAACGAATAAACTAACAGTAGTAATGTTCTTCGTAGCAGCACAAATATAATACGAACAATATTAAAATACCTTGGCAGTATTTACATTCTATGACAGTAGTACTAATGAACATTGTAGCAGTAGTAACCTCGTTGAACCATAAAACAAGCAGTATTAACTATTAACTGTGTTCAATCCCAAGCAACATACATCATTCTTAGATAATTCAAACAATACTAATACTTGAACATAATCATAAGTCTTAGGGTTTAATTTCTAATCAGTGAAGACCCTAATTAACAAAACTATTTTTGACCTTTTTCAACACCAAATTGCTTTATTATCCTGTATAACAGCTTGTGATTGATGCATTCAAGCATCATGACTAATCAAAAACAACGATAATCACAACAATTCAAGCAGCAACAAATGCCAAAGATAATTACCCGTAGCAAACCCTGCTTGTTGTGAATTATGGCTTTCAGAAAACCCTAGTCATGAAAGATCAATAATCAAGGTGATTCCAAGCAGCAACATCTTGATGTTACGAATCAATCAACAACAATTAGAAACCTTGTTAGGCACCTACTAATGCTCTAGAATTATGCATCAATCGTTCCCACTAGGGTTCATCATCAATCAAAGATTGACTCACCAAAGCTAGTAGAAACAAAAACATCTTATCATCTTGAATCACCATGCTGCTAATATCATGACCTTTTTTGTTTTTATTGAATTAGGGTCTGCATAACCCTAATCACATCGAATCTGCTCAAAACTCTAAAAATAAAAAATTTCTAATCTACTTTTCTTCAAAACATGACATCAAAACACCTTGTAGATCCTAGATCATGAGCCTTATAGCTCTGATACCACCTGATAAAACTAAAACATGTGATAATTCTTGGATCGTTTATAGCTCAGATTGTTTAGATCTTATATCTAGGATAATAATAATAATGAACATAAAGAATATGCATAGCAAAAATAGCATAATGAACAAAGTTATTCAACAAGGGTTTTTTCATTATCATACACTCCAAGCCCCAATATTATTAGATCAGAATAATACAGTTACATCAATGAACTATAACAGGATCAAGTTACCTTGAGCTTGAGGCTACACCATATAAACTTTAGACGTCTACATCTCTTGGGATACACACACACACGTTTTTCCTTTTTTGTGTACACCTAAAACCTATGACCTGATATCTCTTTATGTACTAGAGATATTTAGGTTTACAAAGGGATAAACATTAGACAATTAAATCTTTTAAACATTAAGGAATATTTTCTGTTATCTTTATCTTCTTAAGGAGATATTCTAGTATCTTGAAAATCTTTCATCTTTTGAAGAATTCTTCCTTTGTCTTTTAAGTCCTTCATCCTTCATATGTTTTGTCTTATCATATACCTTATAAATAGAAAACTCAAAAACGAGTTTTAAGTGTGCTAAATCATATTTTTGATACCTAAACCATAAAAGTCGATTTTCAAAGGAGAAAAAGATTAGAAAAGGTCTTGCAACATAATCAATTCCATAAGAAACAACTTGTAATCTCCTATACTCTTGTAATTGTTTAGTTTTTATTCGTTAACTCGGTTAGTTTACCTTGGCTAAGTTATTACTTTTGTATTGATTATGATGTTTGAAGGCTAATACCTTCGGGTATTAGCCATTATTATAAAGATCTAAATGTTTGGTTTGTTTATCTTAATTTCTTAATTTATCGTTGAATGCTTGTTTATGTTTATCATCATACTTGTTTATGTGCTTTTATATGCGACCTATCATTCAACTGGATCTAGTGATACGGACCAAGTAATCTAGATGCCGGGATGGCTCTCCATATAGTGATTTATACATCTAGACTAATAGGATCACAAATAAAAACCTATCTTTGCCTTTAGATTAGTAAGATTAGTTGGACTGACAGGTGACCCTTAAGATCAAAGAGTACGTTCTTAATTAATTGGTAAAGACTTGGTTAGTGAACTACTAGTGTATGAATTACCATTAAGCAGTAAGTGGGTAAAGTCTCTGTGAGCTAGGGTTTAACAAGATCACCATTGCTTTAATCCCTAAGATAGATTATAATTAACAAATAAGGATGCTTTATGCAGATACTTTTAATTGTGATAGAATTCTAAGTGTCTAGGTCTTAAGAAGAAGTAACGCCTAAGTCTTAAGAATAATATGCCGCCTTAAGATAAGAAATCATTGCACTAAATAAACAAACCAATGTTCTAATCGGAATAATGATGGCTAATATAGTTTTCTTATATTTTGCAAGACCGCTCTTTTGTTTTCAGTTAATTTGCTTGCATGTGTTTTAGTGTCTTGAATTGGTTTTAGTCACCACAAAACCCGCACCAGTCTCTTAGGCTGAAAACCCCCCTTTATCCATTAGATTTAGGATTAACGTAGGTTTAGCATAGGTTTAACATAGATTAGAACTAACTTAGATTAGAAAACCAAATTATTAATAAATTGAAAGATTGTTTCTCGCTCTTAGTGATTGACACCTTACTTACCACAAACTCTCATCGATCGGGTACACTGCCCGTTAAAATGTTGTTTTTGGTAAAGTCAGCAAAATATAAATTTAAAATTTAAAAACATAAACTACAACCACACAACGACACATCAAGTTTTTGGCGTCGCTTTCGGGGAGTGAAAATTAATCTTGATTTTTATTTGATATGTTAGTTTTAGCATTAGATTAGATCTAACCTTTAGGATTAGTATAATTTAGATTAGTGTATAATTCTGTATATTTGTCTTTAATTAATTGCTTGTATTGTTTGTGTGTTTTAGTTGTTTGTTTATTTAATTGTTTTTCATAATACAATGTTCTGGTCATTAAACCAATACGGCGTATCCAACTTTCTGTCCAATACATAGTATCCGTTCTGATTTAGCAATATGACGTATTTGATTATTTGTATACGGCATATTGATTTAAATTCTAGATATATTTGCAAGTCTATTTCTCTAGAATAGCTTTACTTTGAATTATGTCTTATTTTTCAGGAAGAGCCTTTGGACTTCGTCCATATCATTTTACTTACCTGGAAAGAAGATTAATGATGAAAGAAATGTTATACAAATTTATTAACGAAGGAAAACGTGAGCAAGAGGAGATGAGAGCATTCATCCATGAATTTAAAACAACAAACGATCTCTTATTTAAAGAAAGGAACAATCATTAAGCGAGCTCAGGTTTGAGGTATAAGGATTGTTGAGAGTAATCAATTATACTCCAATATCAAATCACAAAGTTAAAGGAGTAACTACTAGAGGTGGAAAAACAAAGACTCAAGATGTTCAAGATAACAACACCAATATACATACTATTGGGATTAAAATCTTTCTTGATGCTTTTTGGAATCACTACTGTTCTTATTGATGTTAATGCTGCTCAGTCAAAGTTAGTGTTGCTGAAGAAATTCAGTGAAAATTATTCTAAGTGTTTAAGACTGCTAGTGAAGTTACAACTGTCAGTACAAAGTTACTACTGCTAGAAGAAGTTACTACTGCTAGTGGAAGTTAAGACTGCTCAGAGACTTAGAAGAAAAATAGCTAAGTAGTTACTACTGCTAGTACAAAGTTAATGCTGCTGAAGGAGTTAATGCTGCTAGTGAAGAAGTTAGTACTGCTGAGTTAGTTAGTACTGCTTATGTGATTTGTATGAGATATTTTGGTAAAAGATATGTATAAGTTATTTATTTAGAAGATTATGATTACTTAGGAAAGTATTGTAAGCCGTTTAGGACTCCTTGGTGTATAAAAGGAGGTCCTAGGGTATAGAGATACACATTAAGATATACCAATAGTAACAATATCAAAATTAAATGAGTCATTAATAGAATTATCATAGCTTTAAGGTCTTTGTAACCCTAATACTTTGAGAGTATTCTTATTTTTTGCTTAATAATATTAGAGCTTTTATGTTTTGTTGAATTATATGTTCATTGTGTTTTACTATTCCATTGAAAATTCTTTTTATTAAAGATTAGATTCTGTATAATCTTTAATACATTCACACAAAGTTTCTACTATAGTTGTGTTAGATTTATCTAATATAACTAGACCTTAAACAAACTTAAGGAATTCGATCTATAGAAGTGTTAAAGTGGGACCAACAAGTGGTATCAGAGCTTGTTGCTTTGAGAAACTTTGTTAAAAGATATGGATCAAGATTCTACACACATAGTGGCTGCATCCAAAGTTCCCATGCTCAAACCAGGTGAGTTTAAGTTATGAAGGATGAGGATTGAACAATACATCTAGATGATAGACTATGCACTCTGAGAAGTCATAGAGAATGGTGCAACCTTGTCAAAAACACAAGTTATGGAAGGTGTTACAACAGTGATGCCTATTACATCTGATGAAGATAAGGCTCAGAGAATATTAGAAGTAAAGGCTAGAAGTACTTTAATGATGGGCATTCCCAATGAACACCAGTTAAAGTTTAACTCTATAAAGGATGCTAAGCTGTTGCTGGAAGCTATTGAAAAGAGATTTGGTAGGAATGAAGCTACTAAGATGTAGAATAATCTCAATACATGTATGGAATGATTCACATAGAGTTTTAGAGAGAGAGAGGTGGTTGGATGAACACTTAGAGAGAGAAAGAAAAATGATAATATTAGCTTAAGTGAAAATGTGACAAATGAACAACCAACACCCTCCCCATATGTGGATAGGGTTTATATATCCCTAGCATAACTGGTCATGGGCTTATGTTATGGGCTTACATTGTAACTTTGGGCCGGTTAGCTTACTAACTTAATCTTACAACTTACTACGAGCTACGACTAGCTATATTGGTAGTGACCTACACTTCTTCATATTTATAACAATCTCCCCTAAGGGAGGTCACTCCAATTTACAAGAATTTAAACTTAGCATACTATGCTTTTACTTTGGTCTTAAGCTCGTAGTCTTTAACTTCAATCATTAACTTGTGATTTGATGTAGTGATCATTGACTTTGGATTTGAGCTAGTTCTTTTTTCTTGACATGAATGTGATCTTTGAGCTTCTTGAAATCATCATCCAAGTATAATCTCTCACCATCTTGTAAACTTGGTCATCTCGTGAACTTGTGAATTCTGGACCGACATGCTGATATCTTTCTTGATTTGATAATCTTGAAAAGCTTTAATAATGCATCTTTCTTAAATTTCTTTAACTTTAACACTTTGTTGCTTCAAGAAGGACGTATGGTATCAGAGTAGCGAAAGTCTTGAAACATGTACTTGAGCTTTCATGATGTCTTTATATTTGTCGGTTGGGTATGAGCATGTGGCTATGAATCTTGTGAGTCAGCAGGAATTAGGTACCTCCATCACCATCTTTAAATTTTCCTGAAATAAAACAGTTAGCAATAAAGAAAGGGGACGAATATGGCTTTGTTATTCGCCCGTGTTTAGTTGGAGTAACCTTCGAATTTGTGAGGATCGACCTGTGATCAGATAGATTCAATTTGAGAAGAATCTTCTTGACAGGATTTCCAGCTGTAGTATTGACTCTTTCTAACACATATGTATTAGAATCATCATACTCAATATGTTCTCATTATCAAAATGTCTCAAAGAAGACAACACAATATGAGTAAACCAACGAGTTACTATCTCACCGATTGAAATAAAAAATTGATTTGAAAACAATTGACGTATCACTTACTAAAGTGTTTTTGTGACACATCAAGAGTGTTAATCATTTCAAAAATTTATCAATTTTCGTCAATTCATAACCTGGAACAAGTTTGATTCTTATAGAATCGCACCATCGTTTCTTTCTAGTTGTCACAAGTTTGATTCATATAGAATCGCACAAGTCACCTACCATGAGCTTGTTTAATGTTGGCTCAAACAGGATTTCTATCTTCATAGTGATTGAAATCACTCGGATGTTCTGTCAAAATCACAAGGATAATGCGTAGGACTCTTAATATGTTAACTTGTTATTCACATTGTGTGACATAGTAAGCAAGATTTGACAAGTGTCCTAATGAGATATATGGATGATCTCTTTTGGCTCTAGACTCAATAGTGCACTTTGTTTTAAGTGATCGGAGGCTGGATCAGACTACCATCTTTTCAATATCAACCAACTTAAAGTGAGAAGGTCGACAAAAATGCATGTAATCTCCGTGAGAAATGAAACAAGAGTCCATTAAGAGACCTTGAGTGGCTAGGGAGGGTTGTGCAAAGCGTCACTGGGTCCATGACTGTCTTCAATGTCAGACAACACCTTAGTGTTTCCGACAAATTATGTATTAACCCAATTTCTGCCTAAGTGTATAGAGGGCTTCTTTCTTTTCACCCTTTATCCTTATATTTCTTTTTCATTCTTCAACCCCTTCAATGCTTACTAAGACTTCATAACTAACACCTTGTTGGGTTTGTTCCAGTGTCAGCTCTATCTCAGTTGGCATTATTCCTGATTCTTACTTTTTCTCCTTTTGTATCATAATTAAGGACTTCTACATTAACTAGTGGATATCCCTGGGTAGATCCCTCCGGTTCTGGCTGGATCATGGTCTGTCTTTTGGGTATTCCATCACAATCAAAACCAAAATCATTGAAAAGTTCAATCAAAGTGTTTGATATAAATATCAAAAGATTTACACTTTGAGAGTTTTTCATCATCACCAA
Organism: Tanacetum coccineum; assembly: GCA_026074375.1. Lineage (NCBI taxonomy): Eukaryota > Viridiplantae > Streptophyta > Magnoliopsida > Asterales > Asteraceae > Tanacetum > Tanacetum coccineum. Next base: position 76,362 of record BQNB010000788.1, read on the forward strand.
AATCTCCCCTTTAACATGTGCACTGTAATCGTAGTACATGCTAAGTGTTGGAGTACATTGAGTCCATTTTATATGATCACATGTCAATACAATTTAGATTCAGTTTAATCACATTTCCTCCCCTTATCCAAAATGTTAACCCCTTGATATTTTGGATATGAATTGATTAAACATTCAGGGATAAAATGTTTACACAATATCTAACAGGAACATTTTAATGCTCCCCCTCAATATTTGATGGTATATAAGATAGTGCTGAGTACAATAATTTAAAAATTTTGAATTTACTAAGAAATTCTTGAACATTTTGTACTCGAGCACTCCTTATTATCACCATAAAGTCTACACTACATATATACAAATTCACAAGATTAATATGTACTAGGATTGACCTGAATGATGAGAACATCATATGATAGAATCATATGGTTCTTTGTAGGAGCCATAGGTCTTCCCTGTAGTCTCTCTTATGAAGTTGTCTTAGCTTCCCCCTAAATCAACAATCCTTCCTTGAGTAGATTCAAAACTTTTTTGCTAGCCGCATCAAGTAGTCTTAATGTATAAAGCCCAGTTATCTGAAGCACACAATTAACCTTTTCAAGAATTTGATACCACAAGACCAAAGTCAATTAAGTCCCGGATGAGCGTATTTCTCTCTTCAAGATATTGATGATATAAATTGCAACACCAAAGTTAACTAAGTCCTGAATGTCACAATTATTCCTTCTAAGTAGTTGAAATGATAACACCTAAGTCAACTAAGTCCTAAATGTACTCATTTCTTTCTGCAGAATACTGACTAACTTAAGGAATCATCACACCTATGTGTACCTCTTTTAGCAACTAATTCTACTCTCTTTTAAAAAATAAGCTTAGTGATTAACCATTTGAGGAAGCATTTATTGAATCAGTAAGAATTCTTCTCACGTTTTAAATAATTATACTCCCAGATTTTCTCCCTGGGGACTCAAATGATGCATATTGACTAAAGACGAGATGTCTCTTCCATCATGTGATTGAAATAGTGCACCCGAAAGAAACAAAGGAAGGCCTAAAATTTAAAGAAGGTGACTTCAAAATAAGGCCATGGACTCCATCAAGTATACATCTACTCCTTCCCCCTTGCTGGTTTTGACACCTCAAAATTAGCTAAACCTTGTATGCACACAAACTTAAGATCGTGTTTGAGGTATAACTAAGCTTTGATCTATCCCGAGAGAATCAACATCAAGGCTATTTAAACTAGTTGATTTCTTTATTTCCAAACAATCCTAAGTCTTTTACAACTATGAGGTGTTGGCAATATTGATCAAATTTTGTTTAAAGCATATACTCACTAGGTCTTATATTTCAAATAAGTCCCTGAAGTTTGAAACAATTGACATCTAAAGCTCGTGTAGTTAAAATCCATTAACTCCCCTTGAAATTGTTATCTGTTATTATCAAAAAATTTATTCGTTTATTCCATGACTTATTTTGAAAGACCGTTTTAAAAGATTACTTGATGAAAATTTCTCCCCCTCAAATAATGACTCATTTTCTATTTAAAGAGCTGTTGTCATTGTTTGAGTGGTTGAATTGTCTTTGAAAAATCTTTTATGTGATTACTGAGAAAACATTGATTCATTTTGAAGACAACTTTTTACCAATAAAAAATAAGATTTCTCTTATTTTGACACATAAGCGCATTGACACGTACACTTATTGAATATAGGAAGCACGGGTTATGATGCAAAGTAATCACAAGCCTTTGAATGAATATGAAGTAATTCATTCCCGAGAAAAATAAATTTCCCGTTGTGAGGTCAAGTTATCTTTTTGACAATATACTTTCCTTGAAGATGATGACCGAGTTGCTATCCGAAATAATAGCAAGCCATTTTGGCATGTTTTGAAAGATTTTGAAACTTCTACTCGAACTTCATTTACATCCTCGTATCATTATTGAATGACATTTCTAAGGCCGTAAATGTTATCGATTTTCAGAAGACATGCCAGAGATACATATTTTTATATTTTTATATTTTTCTGATTTTTTAATTTTTTTTGTTTTTGAAAAATTTTATAAAAGGAAAATCTTTTTGTGTTTTTATGTTTTCTTATGTACATATGATACAGGATATTAAAATTTTATAAAGATAATAAATCATTTTGATTTTTTTATGTTTTCATATATACATTTTATACAGGATTGAATTACCACATCACTTATGAGTTACCACCATTACTCGTCCGTTTCCTCTGCCAGACGTTTCAACATTTCTAGAGACAAGCTTTTCATACCTAGCTTATAAATCAAGAAGTTAAATCTCTCAAGGCAAAGGTTTTGTAAAGATGTCAACCAGTTGGTATTTAGTCCGGACAAAGTATAGCTCTACGATTCCATTCTCCACTTTATCCTTTATGAAATGGTAGCGAATATCGATGTGCTTAGCTTTTGAATGTTGAACATTGTTGCAGCATAAAGCAATCGCACTCTTGTTGTCGCAGTACAGAGGGATCTTATTGAATTGAAAGCCATAATATGTTAGCTGTGAATGCATCTAAAGGATTTGTGAGAAACACCCAGATAAGGCAATATATTCGGTCTATGTACTCGATATAGCAGTGCTCTTTTGCTTCTTTGACGACCATCTAACAAGTTTATCACCTAAGAACTGAGCACTTCCTGATGTACTACGTCTAGTGTCCTGACACCCCGCGTGATCAGCATCTGCATAAGCTGTGAGTGACATGTCAGTATCCTTCAAGTACCATAGACCCATGTAAATGGTTCTGTTAAGGTATCGAAAGATCTGTTTTACCACTTGTAGGTGCTTTTCGATAGGCTTAACCTGATACCAGGCACATAAGCAGACAACATAGTTAAGGTCAGGTCTACTGGATGTAAGATACATTAAGGATCCAATCATGCCACGATAAAGTGTAGCATCAATTGGTTTCCCCTATAGATCTTCATCTAGTTTCTTGTTTTCAATCATAGGTGTGTCGACAGAATCAGTAGAATGCAAACCATATTTTTTAACAATTTCAAAAGCATATTTAGATTTGTTTATAAAGATGCCTCTGGGAATTTGAGATATTTGTAATCCTAAAAAGAAAGACATTTACCCCATTATTGACATCTTGAATTTATTGGTCATCTGATTAGCAAACTCATCACATATGGCAGTATTAGATGATGTAAATATTATATCGTCAACATAAATTTGTACTAGTAATATGTCGTTTCCAGCATGCCGTGTGAAGAGTGTTGGATCAACTGCACATTTGGAGAATTATTAAGAGATGAGGAAGCTTGACAGCATATCATACCATGCACGTGGTGCTTGTTTTAGACCGTAAAGAGCCTTTTTGAGTTTGTACACATGCGATGGGTTGTCCTAATCAACAAATCCTTCTGGTTGAGAAACGTAGACCTCTTCTTTGAGATCGCCATTCAAGAAAGTCATTTGACGTCCATTTGGTAGATTATCATATTCTTGTGAGCAGCATTTGCTACGAAGATACAAATGGCCTCAATTCTAGCAACCGGTGCAAATGATTCTTCGAAATCGATTCTTTTTTCTTGTTTGAATCCTTGAGCAACTAGTCGAGCCTTATTCTTTAGTACCCCACCAGATTCATCTGTTTTAACCTTATAAATCCATTTGAGTTTGATCAAGAACATGTTATCTAGACACGGCACCAATTCCTAAACTTCAAGTCTTTCAAATTCATTAATTTCTTCTCGCGTTGCATTGATCCATGATGGTTCAGTCATTGCTTGTTTAAAGTTCTTAGGTTCTACTGAAGTAAGGAAGGCATTAAAATAACACCATATGGCATCCGTTTTAAGTTGCTTCCTTGTAGATACAGAGCGAGAAGGATCACCGATTACGTTTTCTATAGGATGATCCTTAGTCTATCTACCAATGTGTTCCAATGGAGTGTGGAGTTGTATCATATAAGATGATGATCCTTGAGAAATTAAGTCTTTATGAGGAGATTCATCATGAAATGTTGGTGTTTTAGGTGATTCTTCAAAACTTTGAGAAATGATCAGAGACTATTCATGTTCTTGTGATGAAGGAATACTTGTTGATGGAGCATCCTGGTCAATGGAAGTTGACACAGGAGAATCAGCTAATACTTCAGCTCTTGGAGCAGAAGCTTCTTGAACTGGAGAAACAACAATTAGTGGAGGGTTAAAGTATTCATCAAACATTGGTTGAGACAACCGATCCCAATCATCTCTTTTTGGTGGCAAGCAAGTTGTTGAGAAATAGGATTCGAACCGAGTCCTGTACTGGATGTAGCAGGAGTCATTCATTGAAGCATGGGTCCTAAACTAAATTATTCAAAAGCTATTGCTGTTAGCTCATCGAACGTTACATGGATTGTTTCAGAAATTACCTGGGTCCTTCTGTTGTAGATTCTAAACGCTTTCTTTGGAGGCGCGTAACCAACGAAAATTCCTATGTCTGCTTTTGCATTAAATTTACCCAGATCCTCATGGTCATTGGTAGGATAACAAAGTAAACCAAAGACATGAAAGAATGATAAGTTTAGTTTCTTGTCTTGCATAAGCTCGTATGGAGTTTTGTTGTATCGGATGCGTATCAAAGAACGGTTTTGGGTATAACAAGCTGTAATGATAGCTTTGGCCCAGAGAAATAATTGAGCTTTAGAAAAGATTAGCATTGTTCTAACAGCTTCAACAAGAGTCTGATTTCGCCTTTAGACAACACAATTTTGCTGAGGAGTGCGAGCTACAGAAATTTGATGCGAGATGCCAACATTTTCATACCATTCATGAAGTGTATGATTGACAAATTCGGTTCCATTATCTGTTTGAACATTCTGGACTGTGGCTTTCAAAAGAACTTGAATATTTTTATGCATTTGATGATGGCCGTAGGAGCTTCATCTTTTGTCTTCAAAAATCTAACCTAGGTAAATCTTGAGTAATCATCGACTATCACTAAGATATACCTTTTCTTGTTAATACTAGCAACACGCATCGGGTCACACAAATCCATATGTAAAAGATATAGTTTTTCTTGGTTAGTGTCTTCAGCTTTGTGTTGATGAGAGGTTTTCTTGCTTTTCCCTAATGCACATGCTAAACAAAAATGATCTTTCTAAAATTTAAGTTTAGGAATTCCTCTTGCAAGACCATCTTTAGCTAGCTTGTTCAAAGTACCGAAGTTAAGATGAGATAACCAACAGTGCCATAACCAGCTCTTAGTCTTTGACGCTTTAGATAGAAGATAGATCAGAGATGACTTAAGCATGTCATCAAGAGAAATTGTGTACAAATTTGTGTCACGGGATCCTGAAAATAGATCAACACCTTCTAAATTGCGAATAAAGCAAGTGTTTTTCCGAAATGCAACTTCAAGATCCGCATCACAAAATTGACCAACAGAAAACAAGTTATGCCCAAGTGCCTTAACATAGTAAACCCTTGAGATAATAATGTTTCCTAGCTGATAGTCACCATACCCTATAATTCTTGCAATCTGGTCGTTCCCGAATCTAACAGTACCTAGAAATTTACTGACAAAGTTCATGAGCTGAGAGCAATTCCCTGTCATGTGTTTCGAACATCCAGAGTCCAGATACCAGAGTACAATCTAGACAACCAGTCATGGAAAGAGAAGAAGACGATGGAATATCTGTAGCATTAGATCCCCAAGTTTGATTGGGTTCTGAGTGGTTAGCATTCTTAGATTTTACAATCATAGTTATTTTACTTGAACCTATGTTTTTAAGATTTTTGGGTTTCCTATTATAGACTTTTAATTCTGGTTTTTGTATATCATCTGAGTGGGAAGTGGTTTGCTTAAGAGGCACTACGTTAGTTGAGGTGAACCTAGTTAAAGGGCACGAGTTACCAACTATAGTGAAAGTTCTGCTTGTTAGTTTCCACTTAAATCCTACTTTAGTGAATACATAACCCGTAAGGTTTCCAAATATTTTGCTTTTTATGTTTCTTAGTAAATTTAGTACGGTTATTCCCATTTTGCACAAGATCAAGAAGACATTTATCATGAACACCATCAAACATAGATTTATTACAAGTAACACAGAGAATATCAGAATTCGTATTTGACAGAGACTGCTTAACATCAACTTCACAAATAGGTTTAACAACACGATTCATTTTATTAACTTTCCTAGGTTGGGCTTCTACTTTATTCTTCTTGTTCCTACTTAGTGTTTGTAGGATCCTATCATTCTTTTTATTTCCTGGAGGCTTTGATCCGCAATTACTAGTAGAACACTTCACTCCTGTAGAAGACAACACAAGTGTGTTAGAATCTGAAATATTAGAAGACTATACCTGTTTAATGTTGCTTAAGGATGTGAGAGGTTTAGTAAACCTAACTTTCTTAACATTTTTCATGGGTGTAACAACAACCTTCTTAGTACTAGGTGTTATCACATTAAGGGACGTATCTTGAACATATACAAGAAACTCCTGAATTCTTGTGGCATACTTACAAGCAAGGTCTAAATCGCCATCTAAAGGTTGTTTCGCCTTAACATGTTCGATTATTTCCTGAAGAATATTAGCATGTTCTTGAGTGTTCATAAGATAGACTATGTGAACTTCCCTATTTTGAAATAACCTAGGAGGCAACGGTACTAAATCAAGCTTGAACATGCCTGGAGCAATAGTGGTGGCAGAAGGTATATGTATAACATTTTCAACAATTTCTTTCCCTTTTGATTTTCGTAAATTGTTTTTCAATGATGTTATCACAAAAACCTTATCTTGAATTTGAGCTTTTAAATCCTCATGTTCCACAGATTTTAAGTTCAGTTTGTTAATTAAAGAGTCACACTGTTCTTTATGACAAACACGTGTCTTTTTGATTGAGTCAAACTGATATTTAAACACCTGTTTTCTGAAAGTGATTAATTTCATTACAAAGACGCTTGTTTTCTGAAAGTAATTTTGCCACACTATTCTCCAATTCCTCATTTATGGGCTCAAGATCACATTTATCATGATTAACATTCTTTTCCTTAGTATTCTCTTTCAAAGATTTGATGGTATCCTTTAACTTAGTAATGGTCGTGTCTTTGTCTTGTAGCCGAGCTTTCAAATCATTGATTTCAAAATATTCTTAAATTTCAACAGCATTTTGATTAATGCAAGATTCATCATTTTAAAACACTTATTGTTTTAATTGCATTGACACTTTAAGAGAAATACAATATTTTTCAAGTTGTGAATGATTTTTCAAAAGATCATTATATGCTTGTTTCGATTTAGAAAGCTCAGCATCAAGATTCAAACACTTTTCACACAATTAACACTTTTGCATATTCACATTCACAAAATCATTATTCAAAGACATAGAACTCATCATAGTTATCAGAACATCTTAAGACAT
>BQNB010000788.1:86524-156831 GCA_026074375.1 Tanacetum coccineum
CTCCAAATATACATAAAATATCCCTCGAAAATACATTAAATATATATGTTAACGCATGAAATATTGCAAAGTTTGCTTGTTTGTTATGTAATATTCATATCAAGACCAAAAATGAAGAAAAGGACTAAACGTGCAAAAGAATCCAGTCAAATACATAACGGTCATTATATGAAGAATCTAGAAGAGAATTTAAAGAGGAGTTAATGATTAAAGACAAAGTGCGGCGCACAATTATCTTTGTGCGGCGTACTTCAAGATGAAGTAAATGCTATTTAATTACACACCAAGTGCGGCGCATAATTTTCCTTGTGCGACGCATTTCTCCTACAGTTACTCCCAAGTCATAAATGATTGCAATGATTGTGCACCCAAATTCTAGCAATTGATGCACCATCCTCAAGTATAAATAGAGCACGAAATTTAGGGTTAGAGGCATCCCATTCTTCACTCTAATCAACTATAATCATTTCTCAATAGTTAGGAAGTTTTTTTAGGGAATTGTTGAAGAATAAACCTTATTCTTCATCACATTCCAGGTTTTAGTAGAGGAAAGTACCATTTGATCTCAGAAGATTGTGCTAAGGAGGTGTATAGTGGTTATAGTTGAATTTTTGGGTTGTTGGAATTATTGTTCGAAGGAAACGCTTGAGAATCAATATATTTTGCTACCGAGTTTGGTATAAACACGTTTCCCTACTTTATTATTATGAATTCTGAATTGTTCATGCTTGTTATGTGTTTTGAATTAATGAATATGGAGTAGTTTAACATGTTTGTTTGGGGATCATGAGGGAATTATGGATTAAACTTGGATGACATATTGAATTTTGGAATTAACTAAATATAAACTTGATGTTTTTATACCCGGATTCTTTAATAGTCATTTAATCATTATACTAGATCGGATATAGGTCGAAAGACTCTGACTCTATATGTTTGGTTTCCAAGTTGTTTGTCTATGACAACTAGATCTTAGCCTTGTGAGGATTGGCTAACAAAATGATTATTAACCCAATTATAAAAAGGTTTAATGCTTAACCACATGTCTAACGAACATGGTTAAGAAAGTTTATATTTATTATTTCCAAACTTGAATTGAACTTAAAGCATTTTTGTAATCAAAAGTAAAGGCCGAAAGGATTTTTGATTATAACAAATAGACAATCATTTTAGTAAACTACCCGTTTCTTTATCGATTATACTTTAATTCTTGAACCGTTATCCATCTGCGTTTATCTATATTTGTTCTTGTTCTCCCAAACAACATCCTTTTTATATCTTGAAGTACCTTGAAATCTTTAGATCGTGGCAGTTTATAAGATTTACCCTTTCGTAATATAATCGACCCTTTCTAAGAATTACCAATCTCGTGGAACGACCTGGTCTTACCCTAAACCTATACAATAAACGGGGGTTTATACTTTACCCGCGTGTTAGTTGGAATTGGATAAAACTAGTATTATAAATTTAAAGCTTTAATAACACATCAAAGTTTTTTGGCGTCGCTGCCGTGGATTGATTTTATTCTTGAATTAGTCATTTTATATTACAAACCTTAAATTTTCAAAATCGCCATACAATTTTCTGGCAAACTGAACCCATTTTACACAGAAAGTGCACCGCACATAACCATTGTGCGCTAGTTTTTCTTCAAAAACTCAGAAGTACGCCGTACTTCCATCAAGTACGTCGTACTTTTGCCACTTTTACAAAGAGAAACAGTTTTTTTAAGAAGAAGAACACCAAAAACCACAAACCCATAAACTGTAAATTGACCATTTTTGAAAATGTGGAATTTATTCCTTATGATCATAGTAGTCAAAATCTTGTATTATCGTAATCCGTACATTAAAATAAAAAAACCAAAAAAAAACTATTTGATAGATTTCTTATTTAAATTTCTAAATGTATGTTTATATCTCTTATTTGCTAAGTGTTTCTTACTTAACTTTGATATTATGCAAAATAAAAACTTAAAAAGGATTAAAAACTTTGTTTGATGATAAGTATGATATCTGCTATGTGTAATAAATATTTAAGACATAATAAAAATAATAAACAGGAAAACATAATAAAAATAAGAAACATAAAAATACTAAAATTAAAAAATTAAAAAAAACTTAAATCTCAAAAAGTACGCCGCACTTTTTCTAAAGTGTGCCGCACTTTCTTGGCTGAAACTAAACAAAATGCTTGTTTCTTCGTTTTTGAACGAGAATTGCTTAAACTTAAAAATGCTATCTGTTTATTGATAATATGTAAATGTAAAAATATATTGTTATTTGTTTTAACTAACCCACTAATGTTTGTTTTAATGTTGTCTTATTTTATTAGAGTTATGGATCCAAATTCGAGTCTTGGAAAAATTTTCTTAGGAGAAGACGTTGTTGTAATATGCGTGAATGAAATTGAAGGATCTGAGACTGGAATTCTTACGAATTTCAAGACACTGCTAACAGTAGACAAAAGAAGGAAACGAAGGGTATGGTTTTTCACCAGATGAAGACCGAAGAAGTTAGCGATAGATTTGTGGCTCCTTGTTTGGTCAATGGGCTGGAAGCTTATGATGGTGAGATTAATCTTGGAGTAGAGGAGAATATATCTCAAACGAGTATGCAGTAAAGTTATGTTTAGAACATGAAGTTAAAAGAGGAAACTAAAGGGGTTAAGAAGGAACTCTTGTATGCACAAAGAGGCGAAATTTATTTTTAATGCAATTCTTTATCAACCCAGAAGAAGATGATGTTGAACCTGGGATGATTTTCGGGAGATCATTCTTACGCATGACCAAGGAAATTACTGATTTCGGGGCTGAAACTATCACAATATACCCTGATATTGATCCATTCTTGGAAAAAACCAAAGAAGAAGAAAAGAGCAATGATGATTGGGACCATTTGCTTGATTTTAACATATATGATATACCACTATTAGGTGAAGAAGGACTTACGCCATTCATATGCAAAATGGGGAAGAGTAGCCGTAATAAGAAGCGGGCAATGAAAAAAAAAAGAAAAAAAACCTCAACTTTTTCTATCAAGATATAGGAACATCTTCATCAGCTGGTGGTCATTTAACTCAAGAAGAAGCAGCTAAAGAAGCATTAGCAATCAGAATGAGCCAAAAGTTTGCTTTATTAGAGGAAGAAAGGCCTATAATCGAGACAATGGCTTATCATGACAAATACAAAAAAATTCTCGATGAAGTTTGGAAAGACAAGGTAGAGTTAGATGGCAAAATTGTAAAAGAAGAAGAAGAAGCAGTAAAAAGGATTAAGGGTGAGGCGTTAAAAGAAAAAGACGACCCTGGAGCATTCATATTTCCTATCAGATTGGAGGGACATGTTAACAAAAATGCGTTAGCAGATACTGGGTCGGATATAAATACTATGCCTTTCCGGATCTATGTGCAGTTAGGGAGAGAAGATACAAAGAAGGTTGATAGAGGAATCACGATGATAAATCATACTCAGGCAGAAGCCTTGGGGATTCTTTACAAATGGTCTCTGTCAAATTGGGTCACACCTCTGATGCTAAGATTACTAATCCTGGATATTTCAATTGACCGTGATTCACCAATAGTTGTTGGTCGGGGATTCCTACGTACGATTGGTGGTATAGTTAATACTCCAGAGAGACTTTTCTCAACCTTTGATGGGTTTTGTCACCAAACCTTCCATGCTGCAAGATCTGATGTTTTGAGAAACGCAGAAAGTGATAGTGATGACGAGGAAGATTACAAGATAAAAAGTAATAAGTTTAGAGCACCGATATATGACCCATAACCTGCACCATACTTGAAGTGTAACTATCCCAGCTGAACGATCGTTAGCTATAGAAACCGTAACTAACCCCTTCCAGAAAATTGAGCGTTTGAAGAAGGCGTTGTTTCCTGCTCGTTTACTCAGTACCATTAAAGAACGTTAACTGAAAACCTGATTATAAGGGTTCGTATACTAAAGAAGAAGAAGCGACAGGGCAATGGCGAACTGAGATAAGGTTAACTGATCCATACGGAAATATTTATCTACAGGGATTCACAACGAAGAAAATAGATAGGAAGTTATCAAAATACCACAAGTTGAGTAACATCATGTCACCCAACTGGTTTATGGAATGAAGAAATGGAACAAGTTGTAATAAAGGAGTAGCTATATACTCCTGTTTTTACTTTTTATATTATGTTTTAAAAATAAAATCATATTTTATAAATCCATAATGGATTACATTTGATGTATGGACATTAGTCCGATGAATATTAATATCGAGTTATTATGATGAGTTAAAATTATGTTTAAATGAAAGTTGCAAAACAAGTTTTATGTAGTGTAATATATAAATTAAAAAAATTAAATGAAAAAATATATATATAAAAAGGGAAAAGTACGCCGCACTTCTGGGAAGTGCGTCGCACTTTTGAGCAGTTATCATAGATAAAACTTGTCAAACACGATTTTAACCCATTATATACACACAAACTCACCAAAACTGTCGGGGGTTCTCACAAAAACAAAAGAAAGAGGTTTTTCAAAGATCAATCCACCAAGTTTTTAATCATGACTAGGGTATGTTTATATCATTCCTTAAACTTGTTTTTATCAATTTGTTTTAATTTCTTGTCATTTAGGGTTTATAATAATTAGATTAGGAAAACTAAAATCCATGTTTCATATGAACAATTGACCCTTTGAACTAGGATATTTAGAAGTTATTTGATGCATGCATGCTTGATATTGATTAATCTAAAAACACTGTTCATATTATGAATTTACATTTAAGAATAAATTGTTTGAAGATCATAAAATTTTTCATCAGCCCAGAAAGTATGCCGGTTTTGTCCCAAAACCGCCGCACTATGCCCATTTTCCTGGAAGTACGCCACACTTTAGGGAAGTGAGCCACACATTTTACATCAGAATGTCATAGAATGTTTTAAAAACCATCAAAACCATGATCATTTATACCAAATCATTTCTAACATAACTATAACTCTATTATTGAATTGTTTTTTATGTGTAGACTATGGGAACACACGATGATGAGGCCGGATCATCACGATCCAAACGCTCTAGACAACATGAAACCGTGGAAGAGGTATTGCTTCCATAAGTTCACCATGAGTTCTTGCTATGGGGAAGGTGTGTAACAAAGATGCAAAGTCTAGGTACAACACTAGATTAGCCCAATTGCTTCCTAGACACATTTACTTGCCTTGTGTCATGAAACGGGATGTGTTGAACAGAATGGATTGTGATGGAGAGATTGATGACAGATTGATGACATGTTAAGAATTAGGTTGTGTGAAGCTGGATCGGATGAAGAGATATTTACTTTGGTGGCCTGGATTAGAGCTTTTAATATCAATGAGCCAATTTATGTAGAGCTTTTTGCACAGTTTTATTCGACTTATGAATTTGACGAAGTTTGTGCTGATGATGAATTGCAAACCAAGAAGATCATCAAGTTTAGACTAGGTGGATGTGCTCATAGTTTAACCTTGTTGGAGTTTGCTCGAAGGTTGGGACTATACCAAGTGGTTAAGCTTGAGGAGGAAGGTTTTAATGTTTACTTTGAAGGAGGTTTGCATAGTGATGAGCATTTCAACGCTCAAGATTATTGGTTAAGAATTAGTCGAGAGGAAAACCTTGGTTTATCTAGGAGTCACACTTCTACTATCAAGAAACCAATTTTGAGGGTGATTCACAAGATGATTACTTATGGTATGTGTCAGAGGACGACTGGGTATGATAAGATTCAGAAGAATAATCTATGGCTCTTGAGTATGTTTGATGCTAGACACCAAAATGGGTATGCAAATGTAGCTTAGGTGATTGCAAGATGGATGAAGAGGAAAGGAGCTGGAACTCAAAAAGAAAGTTAAATTTACTGTGGATAGTTTATCTCAAAGATTGCTAGAAAATGCAGGGTGTTGACAGAGGATGTGGTGAGGAGTTTAAGTTCTCCAATTTATTATAGAGATTTGGATATGATTACACTTAGAGATCTGATCGATTCTGATGGTAAACTTATTCCCGAAGATCCACAGCCGGGTGTACCAAGAGTTGGTATTCCTAGACCTCCGAGAGCATACTAGTCAGGATTTGTATGATAAGATGGAAATACGCCAAGAGGCGATAGAGCGGATAGAGTATAGGCAGTCAAATCACTGGGACATGTACTAGGGAGTAATTAAGCACATGGCTGGGGTTTATAGTGTTCCAATGCAGGGAGCCTACAACCCACCTAAGTATGCTCAACCACAGTATGACCAGTATTATCAGCAGTACCCACCTCCGCCACTACAGTATCCACCGCAGTATCAACAGTAGCAACAAGGATGATGATGAGTGGTGTTGAGACAACACGGGTTGGTTTTGTGACTGCATGTTTTGGGTCACTTATGTTCTGAAAACAATTTCTCTAAAACAATTATTATTATTATTATTATTTAATTATTATTATTATTTATTATTATTATTATGGTGTGAAAAATGCATCTGTTGGCATTAAAACAATATTATCGTACTTTCTATTAATAATTAATTAGGATTATTATTATTATTTATGTGCGCAATATTTATATTTGTAACAAGAAAAAGAAGAAAAAGAAGGACACAAGACAAAATGATGTGAACCAAAGATTTAGAATATCAATCACAATTGAAAAGTATTATTTCACTTTCCTATTTTATCTTTCTCTATAATATTTTCACATTGAGGAAAATGCTCATATTAAGTATGGGGGGAGATAAACTCGAAAAGTTAAAGTTAAAAAAAAGTTAAAAGATTTTTTTTGAAAAATAACATTTTATTAATCACATATAAGCAATCTGACTCAGGATGATACATAATAACATATTTAATACACCCCAAAAAAATTATGAGGATTAGATTTTAAGAATTCAGGTATCCATCTTTGATACCTAAAATGATTTTTATTTTTAGCTTTCTCAAGTTAAGAAGTGAGCAATTGCAAATATCTCATCCGTCGTTACGGCTGTGTATATGTAGTTTTGTCGCCTTTTCTAGAGCATTAATATCGATTTAAAATTATATGAGTGTGCCGGTGATTTGTTAATTCTAGAACTTGTGCTTGAAATCTTTATAAGACCGCAGTAGGAACGCGTTCGCTTGTTATAAACATTTTACTGATTAAAAGGTGATAAAAATATAAATATAAGTAAACAATAATTTTGTTCAAAAAGATTTCTAATAAAATTATCTGAAATTTTATCCGTACGAATTGATAAGAACGTAAATGTTGGTATTATTGTTAAAATGAAATGCGAAGGTTGCAAACTTCTAAGTTCGTTGAAGTAGTGTGCTTATCCTAAGTATAAAGGAAAGCAAGTTTCACCCAAGTTAAAGTGAAATGAGGCAAAAATAAAGCCTTCGGTATAAAAAAAAGAGAGAAATATAATGTGAAGAATTAGTTGGTTACATTACGGATAAGATGGATTATGATTTTATTACAAACCTTTTTCAATAAATAATAAATAATATCACTAAATAAATTACCTCTTTTGATGTCTTTTGGTGTCCTTACGCCATGTCGGTGATATTTAGTTTTTTGTACAAGCCTATAAGCTATCTCTTTAATTACTACTATTGTAGATCGCTACATCGGCAACAAATAAAGAGAAGCCATTCAACAAGCCATTAAGTCCCATACTGCAGAATGTAGAGAAGAAGCTCTTAATGACAAGAGGGAGTATATAGATCTCATTAACACAACAGTGAGAGCTATTAGCAAAGAAGAAGTCAATTCTCAACTTCCTCAGATTCTTCCTCAAGCAGTGATAACGCTCTAAATATACATAAAATATCCCTCGAAAATACATTAAATATATATGTTAACGCATGAACTATTGCAAAGTTTGCTTGTTTGCTGTGTAATATTTATTTCAGGACCAAAAGTGAAGAAAAGGACTAAATGTGCAAAGGTATTCCATTAAATGCACTAACGGTCATTATATAAAGAATCTAGAAAGAGAATCTAATGAAGAATTAATGAACAAGGCCAAAGTGCGGCGCACATTTTCCTTGTGCGACGTACTTCAAGACAAAGTAAATTCCATTTAATTAAACACCAAGTGCGGCGCACAAATTTCCTTGTGTGGCGCACTTCTCCTGCAGTTACTCCCAAGTCATAAATGATTGCAATGATTGTGCAACCTTTCACTCCCTAAATTTTAGCAACTGATGCACCATCCTTAAGTATAAACAGAGCACGAATTTGGAGGAGAAAAACATCCCATTCTTCATTCTAATCATCTATAATCACTTCTAAGTAGTTAGGAAACTGTTCTTAGGGAATTGTTTAAGAATAAACCTTATTCTTCATCACATTCTAGGCTTTAGTAGGAGAAAGTGCCATTTGATCTCAGAAGGTTGTGTTAAGAAGGTGTTATAGTGGTTATAGTTCAATTTCTAGGTTGTTGGAATTATTGTTCGAAGGAAAGTCTTGAGAATCAATATATTTTGCTATTGAGTTTAGTATAAACACGTTTCCCTACTTTTATATTATGAATTCTGAATTGATCATGCTTGTTATGTGTTTTGAATTGATGAATATGAAGTAGTTTAACATGTTTGTTTGGGGATCGTGAGGGAATTATGGATTAAACTTGGATAACTTAATGAATTTTGGAATCTATCAATATGAACTTGATGTTTGTACACTTGGACTTATTAATCATCATTTGATCATCATTCTAGTCTGGATATAGGTCGAAAGACTCTGGCTAAATGCTTGATTTCCATGTTGTTTGTCTATGACAACTAGATGCTAGCCTTGTGAGGATTGGCTAACAAAAAGATCATTAACCCAATTATAAAAAGGTTTAATGCTTAACCACATGTCTAACGAACTTGGTTAAGAAAGTTTATATTTATTATTTCCAAACTTGAATTGAACTTAAAGCATTTTTGTAATAAAAAGTAAAGGCCGAAAGGATTTTTGATTATAACAAATAGACAATCATTTTGGTAAACTACCCATTTCTTTATCGATTATACTTTAATTCTTGAACCGTTATCCATCTGCGTTTATCTATATTTGTTCTTGTTCTCCCAAACAACATCATTTTTATATCTTGAAGTACCTTGAAATCTTTAGATCGTGGCAGTTTATAAGATTTACCCTTTCGTAATATAATCGACCCTTTCTAAGAATTACCAATCCCCTGGAACGACCTGGTCTTACCCTAAACCTATACTATAAACAGGGGTTTATACTTTACCCGCGTGTTCGTTGGAATCAGATAAAACTAGTATTATAAATTTAAAGCTTTAATAACACATCAAAGTTTTTTGGCGCCGCTGCCGGGGATTGATTTTATTCTTGAATTAGTCACTTTTATATTACAAAACTTAAATTTTCAAAATCGTCGTACAGTTTTCTGGCAAACTGAACCCATTTTACACAGAAAGTGCGCCGCACATAACCATTGTGCGCTGGTTTTTCTGCAAAAACTCAGAAGTACGCCGTACTTCCATCAAGTACGTCGTACTTTTGCCACTTTTACAAAGAGAAACAGTTTTTTTAAGAAGAAGAACACCAAAAACCACAAACCCATAAACTGTAAATTGACCATTTTTGAAAATGTGGAATTTATTCCTTATGAACATAGTAGTCAAAATCTTGTATTATCGTAATTCGTACATTAAAATAAAAAAACCAAAAAGAACTATTTGATAGATTTCTTATTTAAATTTCTGAATGTATGTTTATATCTCTTATTTGCTAAGTGTTGCTTACTTAACTTTGATATTATGCAAAATAAAAACTTAAAAAATATTAAAAAACTTTGTTTGATGATAAGTATGATATCTGCTATGTGTAATAAATATTTAAGACATAATAAAAATAATAAACAGGAAAGCACTAAAATTGAAAATTTTAAAATACTAAAATCTCAGGAAGTACCTGCACTTTCTATAAAGTGCGCCGCACTTTCTGGGCTGAAACTAAACAAAATGCTTGCTTGTTCGTTTTTGAACGAGAATTGCTTAAACTTAAAAATGCTATCTGTTTATTGAAAATATGTAAATGTAAAAAGGTGTTATTATTTGTTTTAACTAACCCACTAATGTTTGTTTTAATGTTGTCTTATTTTATAAGAGTTATGGATCCAAATTCGAGTCTTGGAAAAATTTGCTTAGGAGAGGACGTCGTTGTAATTTCAAGTGATAAAGTTGAAGGATCTGGAGACTGGAATTCTCTGGAATTTCAAGACACTGCTAACAGTGGGCAAAAGAAAGCTATGGTTTTCTATCAGATGGATACCGAAGAGGTTAGCAATAGGTTCGTGGCTCCTTGTTTTGTGAATGGGCTGGAGGTTTATAATGGTGAGATTAATCTTGGAGTAGAGGAGAACATGATCTCAAATGAGTTTGCAGTAAAGTTATGCTTGGAACATAAAGTTAAAAGAGGAAAAAATAGTTAAGAAGGAACTCATTGTTGCAGTGAGAGGTGAAATCTACTTTGTGAAGTTTATTATCAACCTAGAAGAAGATGATGTTGAACCGGGGGTGATTTTCGGTAGATCATTCTTACGCTTGACCAAAGCAATTACTGATTTCGGGGCTAAAACTGTCACAATATACCCTGATATTGATCTAATCTTGGAAGAAACCAAAGAAGAAAGAAAGATCAATGATGATTGGGACCATTTGCTTGATTTCAACATAGATGATGTACCATTGTTGGATGAAGAAGGACTTCCACCATTCGTATGCAAAATGGGGAAGAGTAGCCGTAATAAGAAACGGGCAATGGAAAACCTTAACTATTTCTATGAAGATATAGGAACATCTTCATCAGCTGGTGGTCATTTAACTCAAGAAGAAGCAACTAAAAAAGCAATAGCAATCAGAATGAGCCAAAAGTTTGCTTTATTAGAGGAAGAAAGGCCAATAATCGAGACCATGGCCTATAATGACAAATATAAGAAAATTCTCGATGAAGTTTGGAAAGACAAGGTAGAATTAGATGGAAAGATTGTAAAGGAATACGAAGAAGCAGTAAAATGGATTAAGGGAGAGGCATTAAAAGAAAAAGACGAACCTGGAGCATTCATATTTCCCATAAGACTGGAGGAGGTTAATGAAAATGCGTTAGTAGATACGGGGTCAGATATAAATACTATGCCTTTCCGTATCTATGTGCAATTATGAAGAGACGATATGAAGAAGGTGGATAGAGGAATCACGATGATAAATCACACACGGGCAGAAGCTATGCGAATACTCACAAACGTTCTTTGTCAGGTAGGAGTCACTACCTTGATTGCCAAGTTTCTGATCTTAGATATTTTGATCGACCGTGATTCACCAATAGTTGTTGGTCGTGGATTCCTGCGTACGATTGGTGGCATAGTCAATACTCCAAAGAGACTCTTCTCAACCTTTGATGGGTTTTGTCACCAAACCTTTCGTGCTGCAAGATCAGATGTTATGAGAAACGCAGAAAGTGATAGTAATGACGAGGAAGAATACCAGATAAAGAGGAACAAGTTTGGATCACTGATATATGGACCTAAGCCTGCACCATACTTGAGTTGTAACGATCCGGATGAGCAATCGTTAGCTATATAAACCGTAACTAACCCATTCTAAAAAATTAGTGTTTGGAAGAAGGCAGTTAGTTTTCTTGGCTCGTTACCAATGCCATTAAAGCAAGTCAACTGGAAGCCTGATTATAAAGGATCGTATACTAAAGAAGAAGAAGCAACAAGGCAATGGCGAACTGAGATAAGGTTAACTGATCCATATGGGAACATTTATTTACAAGGGTTTACAACAAAGAAAATGGATCGGAAGTTATCAAAGTACCACAAGTTGAGTGACATCATGTCACTAAACTGGCTTATGGAATGAAGAAATGGAACAAGTTGGAATAAAGGAGTAACTATATACTCCCGTTTTTATATTATGTTTTAAAAATAAAATCATTTGTATAAATCCATATAGGAATGCATTTGATGTACGGATGTTAATCCGATAATGAAATAATTATTATCAAATATATGATGAATTGAAATTATGTTAAAATTATGTAGTGTACAATATAAGTTTGCTAAAAAAAAATTTAAAAAGGGAAAGTACGCCTCACTTCAGGGAAGTGCGCCGCACTTTTGGGCTATTATCATAGATAAAACTTGCCAAACACGATTTTAACCCATTAAAAAAAACACTCACACACTCATCAAAACCGCCGGGGTTCTCACAAAAATAGAGAATTTTTTTTCAAAGATCAATCTACCAAGTTTTTAATCATAACTAGGGTATGTCTATGTCAATCCTTAGTTTGTTTATTATCAAAATTGTTTTAATTGCTTGTTCATTAAGGTTTATAATAA
Organism: Tanacetum coccineum; assembly: GCA_026074375.1. Taxonomy (NCBI): domain Eukaryota; kingdom Viridiplantae; phylum Streptophyta; class Magnoliopsida; order Asterales; family Asteraceae; genus Tanacetum; species Tanacetum coccineum. The sequence goes on from BQNB010000788.1 coordinate 98,886, forward strand.
TTAGATTAGGAAAATTTAAATCCAAGTTTAATATGAACAATTAACCCTTTGAATTAGGATATTTAGAAGTTCTTTAATGCATGCATGCTTGATATTGATTGATCTAAAAAACACTGTTCATATTATGAATTTACATTTAAAAGTAAATTGTTTGAAGATCATAAAAATTTTCATCAGCCCAGAAAGTACGCCGGTTTTGTCCCAAAACCGCCGCACTTTGCCCATATTTTCCAGAAAGTACGCCACACTTCAAGGAAGTGCGCCACACTTTTTACATCAGAATGCAACAGAATGATTTAAATACCATCAAAACCATGACCAATTACACCATATCATTTCTAACATTACTATAACTTTATTGTTGATTATTTTTGATGTGTAGACTATGGGAACAAAACAGATAATGAGGCCGGATCATCAAGATCCAAACGCTCAAGACATGAAACCGTGGAAGTAGTATCGCTTCCCCAAGTTCACCATGAGTTTTTACTATGGGAAGGATGTAGCAGAGATGCAAAGTCTAGGAACAACACTAAATTAGCCCAATTACTTCCCTAGACACATTTACTCGCCTTGTGTCGTGAATTGGGATGTGCTGAACAGAATAGGTTGTGATGGAGAAATTGATGACATGTTAAGAATTAGGTTGCGTGAAGCTGGATCGGATGAAGAGATATTTAATTTGGTGGATTGGATTAGGGCTTTCAATATCAATGAGCTAATCTATGCCAAGCTTTGCCATGAGTTTTATTCTACTTGTGAATTTGATGAATTATGTGCTGATGATGAGTTGCTATCAAAGAAGATTATTAAGTTTAGACTTGGGGGACGTGCTCATAGTTTAACCTTGTTGGAGTTTGCTCGAAGGTTGGGACTATATCAAGCAGTTGAGCTAGAGGAGGAAGGTTTTAATGTTTACTTTGAAGGAGGTTTGCGTAGTGATGATAATTTTAATGCTCAGGATTATTGGTTAAGCATTAGTTGAGAGGATAACCTTGGTTTGTCTAGGAGTCATACTTCTACTATCAGGAACCTAATTTTGAGGGTGATTCACAAAATGATTACTTATGGTTTGTGTCAAAGGTCGACTGGGTATGATAAGATTTAGAAGAATGATTTATGGATCTTGAGTATGTTTGATGCTACACACCAAAATGGGTATGCAAATGTAGCTTGGGTGATTGCAAGATGTATAAAGAAGAAGGGAGCTGGAACTCAAAAAGAAAGTTAAATTTGTTGTGGTCAGTTCATCTCAAAGATTGCTAGGAAATGTAGGGTGTTGACAGAGGATGTGGTAAGGAGTTGAAGTGCTCCAATTTATTGTAGAGATCTGGATACAATTACACTTAGAGATTTGATCGACTCTGATGGAAAGCTTATTCCTGAGGATCCAAAGCCGAGAGTACCTAGAGTTGGTGTTCCTAGACCTCCGAGAGCATCTATGTAGGATTTGTATGATAGGATGGGTAGGATGGAGATACGCCAAGAGGCGATAGAGCGGATGAAGTATAGGCAGTCATATCACTGGGACAGTTACTAGGGAGTGTTAGAGCATATGGCTGGGGTTAAAGTGTTCCAATGCAAGGAGCCTACAACCCACCTGGGTATGCTCAGCCACAGTATGATCAGTACTATCAGCAGTACCCACCTCCGCCACAACAGTATCCACCACAGTATCAGCAGCAGTAGCAGGATGATGATAAAGTAGTGTCAAGACGACACGAGTTGGTGTTTCGGTGGTCACTTGTGTTCTGAAAACAATTTCTCTAAAACAATTATTATTATTATTATTATGGTGTGTAAAATGCCTCTGTTGGCATTAAAACAATATTATCGTACTTTCTATTAATAATTAATTAGGATTATTATTATTATTTGTTTGCGAAATATTTATATTTGCAACAGGAAAAATAAAAAGAGAAGGACGCATGACGAAATGGCATGAACCAAAGATTCAGAATATCAATCACAATGAACAATGTATATTTCAATTTCCTATTTTATACTTTCTCTATAATATTTTCACTATGTCATATTTAGTTTGTGGGGAATACGATTAAAACTATAAAGTTAGATAAAAAAAAGAGTTAAAGAAAAATCTTTTGATAAATAACAATTTATTGATCAATATAAGCAACTGGACTCTGGTTTGGATAACATACTAGCATATTTATACCACCCAGAAAAAAGTGAGGATTAGTTTTTAAGATTCTGGGTATTTATCTTGTACCTAGATGATTTTTATCTTTAGCTTTCTCAAGTTAAGGAGTGAGCAATCTGTCGTTGCGACTGTGTAAATGTAGTTTTGTCGCCTTATCTAGAGCATTGATATCGATATGAAATTATATTAGTGTGCCGGTGATTTGTTAATTCAAGAACTTGTGCTTGAAATCTTTATGAGACCGCAGTATGAACACGTTCGCGTGTCATAAACATTTTACTGATTAAGAGGTGATAAAAAGTAAACAATAAGTTTGTTCAAAAAGATTTCTAATAAAATTATCTGAAATTTTATCCGTACGAATTGAGAAACGTGAATGTTGGTATTGCTGTTTAAATGAAGTGCGAAGGGTGCAAACTTCTAAGTTCGTTTGAAGTAGTGTGCTTATCCTAAGTATGGGGGAAAGCAAGTTTCCCCCAAGATAAAGTAAATTGAGGCAAAAAAAGCCTTTGGTAAAAAAATGATGTTAAGAATAAGTCGGATACATTACGGATAAGGTGAATTACGATTTTATTACAAAACTTTTTCAATAAATAATAAATAATATCACTAAATAAAATTACCTCTTTTGATGTTTATGTTTGGTGCTTACGCCATGTCGGTGAAATTTAGTTTTTTGTACAAGCCTATGTAATTTGATCATTTCATGATTGCACGTATGAGTGACTTCCGTTTACTATCTATTTTACTGAATTGAACGAGTGTGAAAAATAACTTATCTATAAAAATTTATGAGTTGCTTTGTCGCGTTATCTATGCTTGTGATCATTAATTTGTTTTGTTAAAACAAAATACTTTCGCTTTGATTGCTTGAGGGAAAGCAATAAGTTAAGTATGAGGGGATTTGATAACGCTCCAAATATACATAAAAATATCCCTCGAAAATACATAAAAATATATGTTAATGCATGAAATATCAAAGTTTGCTTGTTTATTGTGTAATATTCATTTCAGGACTAAAAATAAAGAAAAGGACTGAACACGCAAAAGAATCCCGTTAAATGTACTAACGGTCGTTATATGAATAATCTAGAAGAAAATCCAAGGAAGAGTTAATGAATGAAACCAAAGTGCGGCACACAAATCTTTTTGTGCGGGGTACTTTAAGACGAAATAAATGCCATTTAATTACACACCAAGTGCGGCACACAATTTTCCTTGTGCGGCACACTTCTCCTGCAGTTACTCCCAAGTCATAAATGATTGCAATGATTGTGCAACCTTTCACTCCCCAAACTTTAGCAATTGATGCACCATCCTCATGTAACACCCCCAAAAATGTGTCGCAACAGAAATATGTCTGAGGGCGTTACTTCATAATACAACAACACAAGATACAAGAGAACGACCTCTAAATGTGTCGTTTGAAAAGTAATATCGTTGATTTTCTTGAAATTGATATAAGATTTGTCCCATAATTGCATCACAATGAAAAGCTCGAAAGCAACACAACAAGATTTGATCATTTGTATGTAAGTAGTAATCCGTGAATGAAATCTTGTCAATTTAGACTCCAGTGCACATCAAGTAAGCCAAGCATCTAATTCACCTGAGAAAAACATGCTTAAAAAGTATCAACATAAAGTTGGTGAGTTCATAGGTTTTTGTAAGTACAAATGTTGAACCAAATTTCTATAAAGTATGTATGACCCAGCATCAAATCATAAAATTTCTTCCTTACCCAATGTATGTATGATTTTTTAAGGGAAATCAAAGAGTTGTAAGAATGGCAGTGAACCATTTCAAAATCGCCCAAATAGGACCACAATAATGTACGAATGAAAATTGTATTGGGACCAAGCATTTGATTAAAGTATGTAGTATTGCCACTCTTAATTCAAGCAACATAATATTAATGTGTGTATAATACAATGCTTAAAATAACTGTACGTTCAAGAAACCGATGCTCTAATGTAACCCATCGTAGGTGTCCCGTCAAAAAAAACACAAACCCGGTGCAGTAATGAAACCAATATGTACCCATCACAGTTTCCCATGTTTCCCACCCCACCAAGAACACTCGGGCATTAATGAATATATATTACATTATAACCCCTCGCCAGGCGTCCCCTAACCAAGAAACCGAACCCTGGTAATAATGAATGTGTGAAAAACCCCTCGCAGCGAGTCACCCTGAATTCCAAAGAGAACAACCCCACCCCCACCCCGGCGCAATAATACTATGTATGTTCCCCACCCGCACCCACCGTATACCATGTAAACCGTAAACACCCCCTCAACGAAACAAAGTGTGTGTCCCCTTCCAAGAACACTCACTGTACAGGGGCATATACCCCCTTGTAGTTATCCAGTTTCCAATTTTCAATCCGCTTAAGAGCTAAATTCGTAATACATTTCAAAAGTAAATGTAGTATTGAGAGACCAAAAATAAAGTTAAAAAATGGTCTCTCTCCCCATAGAGATCTAATGTAAATAATGCTATGTAACCAATTTGTAATACAACAACCATGGTAAAAATGCATTTACAAACAAAACCAAGAGCATAGTTCTCCTCTCACGCCCAAAAATATATGTAAACAATTAAAAACATGGTGCTATAAAATCACAACCTCGAAGATAAGTGGGAACAATATGGCATAAATGCACAACATAAGCAACAACACAAAGGAAACTACTACAGGAACGCGAACACGGAAACTGAACGCGCGTAAACTAGAAACGTAACAGCTAAAACGAACGTCTGCGCCAAGAAGTTTGCAGTTTAATCTACGCTATGACACCCACAAATACCTAGATAATGAATATTATTTGAGGGGTTTTTCTGAAGGTGAATGGATACAAACAAGCGTGACACGTGATATAAAAGATTTATATATAAATTGTAAATAGTTGGTGGTTGGTTAAATAAAATAAAAAATCGAAAAAAAGTAAACAGCAAAATAATAATTAATGAAATATAATTTATTCATATATATTCCCCAGTATATTATTACATATAAAAAAATAACAATTATATAACTCAAACCGTGTTAATATAACAAGACAAAGAATCCAAAGATTAATATGAATATATAAAACTCACATGTATTAATCACAAAATGCGAGTAATATAAACCAAACAGTTTGACACTTTTCCAAAATCCACCACTTAAATTAAATAGAATTCTTTTCTTTGCATAAATGTAAACGTAAGTTTTTAAGGTTACAAATTATGTTAAACGATGTTTGTAAAGCTTTAACAACTGTAATGATGTTATCTTCTAGTCGGGAATTATAAAATAATATTTTATAATTTAGTATATTGTTTCCTTGACGGGTTGTAGCTAAAATAGTTGTCTCATTTGTAAAAGTATAGTTTTCGTTCGTTTGTCGGGATATTGCATAATAACGAATTAACAATCTTAAAACTATATAACTTCGTCTTTTATCGGTTTTTCTAAGATAATAGAAATTATAAAGAAATTTATTAAGTATAGTAGTTTATAGATCTTTCGGCATGACCTGTTCGTTTATAAAACGTTTCCCATTTTTACAAAACTCAATGTTTTTCCCCTTTTATCAAACTATGTTGCAATATACTCGCGTGATCAATATATATAATTAGACGAGATCAAATAATAATATATAACACGTTTATTTAACCATTAACCACCATTTAATCCGGTTTTATATTTATAAGATCTCACGATATATTTATTAATTGATTTATATAAATCAAACACACCCTAAAGGTTGTTTTCTGCTCACCCAAACACACCTCTTACGGTTTTCTGCTCACCCAAACACACCTCTTACGGTTTTCTGCTCACCCAAACACACCCCTACTGCTGTTAAACCCAAACCCAAACACCCCTACTTGGTTCTTGCTTAACCAAACGCACCCTTATTATGAAACTGCTACACCAAACACACCCTTATTATGAAACTGCTACACCAAACGCACCCTTATTATGAAACTGCTAAACCAAACGCCCCTTTTGGCAGTTTCTGTTAAACCAAACGCACCCTTGTGTGGTGTTTAACAACCAAACGCACCCTTACTGCGGGTTTACCACCAAAACAAACACCCTTTTCGGGTTTTAAGCAAACCAAACGCACCCTCTTGGTGCTGACCAAAACCAAACGCACCCGTGGTGCTATTGTCGAACCCAACGCACCCTTGTGGTGTTTTTCAGCTAGACCAAAACGCACCCTAGCTGTTTTAATAACCAAACACACCCTATGGTGGTGAACCCATATAAACAAACACACCTTTGTGGTGTTATAACAACCAAACGCACCCTCTGGTGCTTTTAACTAAACCAACGCACCCTCTGGTGCTTTTAACTAAACCAACGCACCCATTTTTGGGTTGTTTATAAAACCAAACGCACCATTATGGTGTAGAGGAGATGGTGATGATCGTGGTGGAGACGATGGTGGTGTGGAGGTGCGGCTGTTACCGCAGCAGGTGGTGGTGGCGCTGTGGCGTTGGTGGGGTGGTGCGTGGTGGTTGTGATGGCGTGAAGGTGATGATGATGACGTGATGATGATGGTGGATCTATGGTCGTGGTGGCAGCGGGGTGGCGGTGGCAGTGGATGGTGGAAGACGAGGTGGAGATGGTGTAGATCGGGTAGATCGGAGATGGATCTACATATTTATAAATTTTGGGTGGCGGCCGACGGCGGCGGCGATGGCCGGAAGTTGGCCGGAAAAGATGGGGCGCCGAAAAATGATTAGAGAGAGATGTGTGTGTGTAGGTTTATAAAAAAATGAAGTAACCCTAATTGTGTTATATTTATATATAAAAAAAGATTTAAAATGAAATGAAAAGTGTATAATAGTTTAGGGTTGAAATTATAAATATTACCAGAGGGACCAAAGATGTAATTTTTGTTAAATAATGGTTCGGGTCTCGTTTGGACTAGTTAACGGGTGATTTAAAATACGAAACTCGCGCCATTGCGTTTCAAATCATTTTTCCTATAAAAATAAGTATTTACTCGATAGTATTTCATAAATATTTTTATAACATTTATAAAAATATTTGTTATTTATTTGGTAACCCGGTTATGCCTTGTCCGAAAATAAAAATAAATTTTAACCCGAATATTCACGTTTTTAACAAACGCTTTTAATTAAAATGCTAAGTAATTTATTAAATATTTCTATTTAATAAAAATGTGGTAATTAAATATAATTTAATTATTTCTATTTCAATACTCGTTGTTCTCGTTTTCAAAATTTTGAAAGGGTATTTTAGTCATTTTCTGTTTGTTTTCGTGTTTCGGGTAAAACTAAAAAGTTGTCCGGAATGTCGTTTTACATCAAATTGCTTTAGAGTCCGAGTCGTGAAAATGTGATTTAGCGGGTCGTTTTTTATAAATCAACTTAGGAATAACATATATCTTTTCGTTTTCAGGTCAAATAAGTTAAAAATAAATTTGCACATGAGAGATATGTAATAATAAACATATTTATTATTTAATTATGTTCCAAAAAATTACCGGCTACGAGGTGATCATTTTTATGTGACAATTTAAGGTCAAAAGGGTAAAATAGTCATTTACAATTCTGAAAATTGCCAGTTGTTACACAAGTGCTAAAAACCTGAAAACAAATGATTAAGCACATAATCTCAGCATATTTGCCTGATTTAGGGGGTTAAATTGCCCCGAAAAAATGTATAAAATGACACCTCATCAAGAACCTAGCTTTTAGATAAAGGTAAAGTGTTGTGGGGCTTGTCCTTCCATGATTAGGACACGGTATCTAGCTTAGTACCGAATAAAGGGTAAGCGGCGAGGGATTGGTTCTTTCGTAATAGGACTCGGTATTTAGCTTAGTACCGGATAAATGGTAAGCAGCGTTGTGAGGCTTCTCCGTCGATTGAAGGAGTTTGGTGTCTAGTGATTTCAAACTTTTGAGTAGGTGACTCGAGGAGTTGATTAGGGCAAGGAAGGTGACCTTGTAGCCGAATCACTATAAATACTTGTGTCACATATCCTTTACTTTTGTGTTTGCATATCACGTTAAATTAATAGCTTATATGTTTACTATCCTTAGATCATACATTTTCTCAAACAATCAACTAACAAGATTGAAACAAATTTTTAATTGGTAAAACTATTCAAAACCCTCTTTTATTTTTCCATAATTGATATCAAGAGCAAGTTAGCAAATACTTTTAAAATATACTGTATTTTAAAATGTTTAAAAACCGATCAAATAAATTTCAAAAACCACAAAGAAGGATTTTTTATATATATATAGTAATCTTTATAGATCTATTTGTATTATGTCTTTTCTTCCTTAACGAAGTTTGGTGGATCATCAAAAATAATCACTGATCTTTGACGTCATCTCCAGAATCTCACTACCTCAAAATATCACATCTTGAAAGGTACATTTCTAAATCCTCAAATATATGTTTTATACAATTATTGTAGTTAAAACATATAGCCAAATTTTAAAATTGCGGGTTTGAATTCGGATTTTGGGCCTGCTTGGCCGGTTCCCTTCGGTTCCATTTAAAAATGGAACTGACCTGCTTTAGCCGAGGGAACCGAACCAACAGTAAATAATTCATAACAATTATTTTTTTGGGTCATAACATCTTAGAGTAATAAGTTTATGTATAAAAATAAAAGCCTACAATAGAATTAATTTTTCAAATAAAATGTACATTTTTTTTATCTATCAAAAAAAAAATTATTGTGGCTTGGAACATATGTTGCAACAATTCATAGTCAACATTGGCTTAATTTTTTGCTCATGAGCCCATGAGGATTCGATATCTTGCAAATCGGTCTTAAACATCACAAGGTACACATTCTATGTTTTATCTTCGTTTATGCCTATCGAATATATGATATGCGTTTATAGATTAGTGAAACGTGTTATGGGCTCTATTATCTATTCACTCTTGGGCTTATACTTAATTGCTTATTTGTGAGTATTATATTTGTACACTCGGTTTAGCACACCTTACCCGTTTCTTCCAATCTTCTCGTCTAAGCATTAATCTTTCGGGTCATGTTGTCTAAACGTAACACTTTAGGTATTAAGCTTCTTTATTCAAAATTCAAACCTTTTCTCATGAGATCCCATAAAATCCAAAGGCAACCTCATTTTTATATAAACTCTTCTTTTCCACTTTCACTCTTATTCATTTCAAAAATCACACCATTCCATTTTCCCTCTCTCACAAATCCACTGATCATCATCATCCATAGAAATCCTCTTGGAAATTTTAAGCCCGGTCATGATCGTCATCATCATCTCGCTCCTAATGCTTCTCTACCCAATGTTCAAGTTCTAACATGGAGATTTGTTCTTTGTTTTAGCGCTTTACATTACCATTGTATTCCATATCCTTTGTATTGCGCTAAGCATTGAAATGAAATATATGTGATGTTTTTTTCCTTCGTGATTATCGCGTGCTTATTATTTTTTTTACCGTCACTCGTCAACTCGCCCAAAAAATAAAATAGTAAAACTTGTTATTGTTCAATCCTTAAAATAATACACTCATAATAATAAAACAAAAAAATAATTTTTTATTATTTTATTTTCATCCTTTGCCGGTTCCATCGGCTATAAAGGCCGGTTTCATCCTTTAGAAGGAACCGGCGGAACCGGCCATCTGACAGGACAAATACATTAATCTTCCTTTTTATCACTTTACTGTTTCAAATTTTTGTCTCCATAAACCGCCATTGACGACTCTTTGCATCCATAACTATTTTCTTGACAAAAATCAACATCTAAAATGTGCAATCCATCCCATTGTAAGTATTATCCCTAATCTATCTCTTTGATTTAAACCTAGATTAAGTTCTCTTTCAAAATTAGGGCTTGTTAATTGTAAAACCTTCATCATCAACGAATTTAACAAAATCATGTATCTAAAATTACATTAGTTAGGAATTGCATCTTGTCTTTCGTTAGAAAAATAGTTCATGCATATAAACTTGATGTCGAAAGATTTTCGAAAAATCAAAGAGTAAATAATTGATATGGTTTGACATTGTTAATAACCGTAAAAACTAAACTTAACTCGTCTCCCAAAAGAGGGAGTACAAATACGATTTCTATTTTGAACACTTGAATTTTGACATAACGAGTTCATTTGATGTCACACCTCGCCAAGGCGGAAACGCAAGGCGTGACGAGAAAGGGAATCATCACAACACATTGGCGTCTATATAGAGAAACTAAAACATGTATAAAATACAAGGTATAGACACGCAGTGTCATGAAAATACCCAAACACATCAACAAAATCCAAAAGGCACCTGACATTGAAATGAAGGCAGTTCATGCCAACGTCCTAACATGCAAACATTCATACATCGTAACAAAGCAAAACAAATAACATCCATCATTCAAAACAAATAACAAAATCTAGATAACTAAACTTCGTCAGCTGCCTACGGTCCATCTAGCCACTTTTCCTAACTTTTATCTCATCCTGCTGAATACCTAAAAATGATGCTTATACGTCAACACAATGGTTGGTGAGAAACATAGGTTTTCAGATACACATATTCAATCCGTTTCCAAAACAATTTAACCAATTCCTGCAATTATAAAACAATACGCTTGCACGGCAATTATTCTAACTAACATACAAGCTAACATGTAATTTAATTAAACCAAACACTCAAACACCAAGCAGACGACCTCAATCGCTCTTGGATTATACCAAATCCTTTTCCCTCTAACTCTGGCCATAGATACCCGCAAGTAACCCTCCTGACTAGGCCACACATCAATATCACATCACATAACATGTAGCACATAATGCATATCAGTTACATAATAGTCCATGCATTTACACAAACACACAATTACAGGAATTCAAAACATATTTCAACACTTGCATCATTTCCATCCCAAGTTTAAAAACAATAAAAAGTGGGACTATGTAACTCACCTGAATGCTCAAAACGCAGCTTCCAATTCCTATCACACAACTATACAAATAAATAAACACGGTTACACGTGACCAAGATAAAAGCTCTAGTCCATGTAACAGACATACGATGGATGTCTAAGGGTTTGATTAACCATCACGGGTCACCCCGACACCATGCCCAACCTTAACCATCTCATTAACCCATTACACTAGATAACTACAATTGATTTAAAAATGCAGAATTTTAGTGTATCTTTACTCTCTTAAAAACCTTACTTGCTGAACTTCATAAATTATACCAAAAATCATCTAAGTTCATTTATGTGTTTACTAACTACCTTGTGATTCCCAAGCTCCCATTACATGTGTAACTATCCCAAATAAAATCCAACTTCAAAACTGTCCCAATTCGGATCTGATTGTACACTAAAATGTATGACCCTAATTACCCTACTTAGACACACAATCAGAAGCTATCCTTCTAAGGTTTCTTTATATACATATAGAACATAATCACTGTAGATTTTCTAACCTTAATTCCACTTCTAAATTAGGGTTTTACTCTCCTAAACATGACCTAATTCTGACCCGTATTTACTGTTTTGACAACTTTTCTTGTTACCAATATTTAACCAACTTCCAGATCTCCAAATAATTCGAGGCCAGACTTTCTGGAAAATAGTCTCTTTGAAATATAATTTAGGCACTTGAATCATATCAAAACACGTTTCTAACATCTAGATATCATCAGTGGAACACATACTTAAAATCTGCTCAACTCTAAATCATGTTCTAATGCAAACCCTAACATGCAACATGCATGATCATAACCCTAAACTAACCCTAATCATTATACCATAATTAAAGCTAATATATAATATGTATTTTATGTAAACCCTAGATCCATCATAACTTATGTTACATGAATATCATAAACTAGTTAAGATGAACATACTTACCTTGAATGCTAGCACCTAAACAACAATTCTTGAGGGTTCTTGGATCACACAAAAAAATTTGGCACTCCTTAGGGTTTTCTTGGGGCTGAAATTGCAGGTACAAGGAGATGGGAGAAAAGAATTATGAGCTAGGTTTATCTATATATAGTCCTAGGTATCCTTATCCCTTAAGTATTAGAGTTTGACCAAGTTTGGGCTTCCCAATCCCTACCCAATACCACTAGCCGATCGTCCCCCCCTTTTATTATTTTCTTATTTTTTTATTTAATTATTAATTAACTAATTATCTTCATTACCTTAAGTTTTCATAAAAACCTAAGCTAATTTGGGTAAACCTTTTTACATAAACGCAACTTACTTAACTTTCTAAAAATAACTTTTCATTTCACATTTCACTTTCTATATATAGAAAGTCCGCTAGAAATATCCAAATTTCACTCACTTCACTTAATTCCAACTTGATACGTTTCCCATAAACGCTTAACACAAAATCATCCAACTATTGACGTAGCATTGCATGCAATACGCCATTCTTTTACATTATCACGATAAGTGAACAAATGGAATACTCATCACCAAACACAAACGCACTCAAAATGAGATGATTACACACCTCAAAATGACATCATTCACCTATTCAAACCACGTAGCACACATATATAACACATAGCACACACAAAAAAATCACACAAACTGAACTCTTAGCCATTACTAAAGGCATCACTAACCTAATTAAATCACGGGTGTCACAGTATCCCCTCCTTAAGGAAATCTCGTCCCGAGATTTAACTAGTAGGCTTAACAAATCAGTCTACGAACAACTGTGGATACTTAATCCTCATCTGGTCTTCGTGTTCCCAAGTAAACTCAGGACCACGTTTCGAATTCCATCTAACTTTCACAAGCACTACCTTCCTACGTTTCAACTTCTTAATTTCTCTATCCATAATCTCTATCGGTTCCTCGACAAAATGAAGTGTCTTGTCGACCTTGATCTCACCCAATGGCACATGCAAATTAGCATCCGCCAGTCACTTCTTCAGATTTGAGACATGAAAGGTGTCATGCACGCTACTCAACTCCTCAGGTAACCTCAACCTATAAGCTACAAGGCCAATTCTTTTAAGGATCTCAAACAGTCTTACATATCTCGGTGCTAACTTACCCTTCTTTCCAAAACGCACTACGCCCTTCCAAGGCGACACCCTTAATAATACCCAATCACCCACCTCAAACTCTAACGGCTTATGCCTATAATCAACATAGCTCTTTTGACGATCTCTCGCCGCTTTGGGCTTTTCCTTTACCAACACTACCTTATCAGTCGTTTATTGTACTAACTCAAGTCTAGTCAAACTACTCTCTCCAATCTCTGCCCATAGAACACGCGACCTACATTTCCTTCCATACAAAGCTTCAAACGGAGCACACCGAAGGCTCAATTGATAACTACCACCAAAATCAATAACATATGCCCTTATTATATCTTCCAAAGTCTGAATCATATGTTCACTTTGTCCATCCGCTTGAGGATACTAAGCAGTACTCAAATCCAATCGCGTCTCTAACCCTTTCTGCAGCGTTTATCAAAACCATGAGGTAAATCACCCATCTCAATCTGAGTTGATCGTCACCAGAATTCTATTTCTTGCTATTATCTCATCAATATAAATCATTGCCAACTTCACATCTTGAAATCTTCTTGTATAGCTAGAAAATGAGCTAACTTGGTCAGTCTATCGACCATCACCCAAATCACATCATACTCACTACTTTGACCTTGGAAATTTAGTGATAAAATCTATGGTGATTCTATTTCTTTTTCACTCAAGTATCTCAGGCTGTTGCAGCAAGCCAAAAGTCTTTGGCATTGCAGCCTTCTCCTCCTAAACAAATCTAATAATTGCTAACATAGGTAGCTATATCCTTTTCTACACGTGGCTACCGATACATGTCTCCAAGGTTATAGTACGTCTTATCCGCTCCCGGATGTAGCAAGTATCTTGATGCATGAGCCCCATCCATTACACTTCCTACCAATAGAACCTAAATTCGATCCATAAAGTACAAACTCTCGTCTCCTTTTCTTTTCATCTGTTGATCTAAATCATGTAGCCTTTCTGTGAGTACGTTCTCTTGCTTGAACGCATCACTTTGGGCTGCCAGTATCATTACTCCTACTCATCTTAATTTCACTCTCTCCTTTCTACTCAACCCATCACCCACTACATTCGCTTTATCGGAGTATCACACAAATCATTCTTCAAAGTTTGAAAAACCTCTTCTTGTTCTACGCTCCACTCATACTTATGATTCCTCTCAGTTAGGGAAGTAAGGGGGTTCAACAATCTTAAAAAATTCACGACGAACGTCGGTAGTAACCTGCCAATCCTAAGAATAATCATCCAATTCCTTACTGCCTAACTCTTACTCGGGTCCACATGAATACGTTGTGGTTGACCACGTGACCAAGAAAATGCACTTCTTCCAACCCAAACTCACACTTGAAAAACTTAGCATACGACTTCTCCTTCCTTAGTGACTCCAACACTAACTTCAAATGAACTTCATGTTCCTCCTTCGACTTTGAGTAGGCCAGAATGTCATCAATGAATACGATGACAAACCTACCTAAGTACGGTTTGCAAACCCGGTTCATTAAGTCCATGAAAACCGCTGGTGCATTGGTTAACCCAAAAGGCATAACCGTAGACTCAAAATGTCCGTATCTCGTTCGAAATGCGGTCTTTGGAATGGCATCCTCATGCACTCGTAGCTGATGATAACCTGACCGAAAATCTATCTTTAAGAAAGGACACGCTCCTCGTAACTGATCAAACAAGTCATCAATCCTAGGGAGTGGATAACGGTTTTTAACAGTTAATTTGTTCAACTCCCTATGATCAATACACATGCGAAAAGAACCATCCTTCTTCTTCATGAATAACACAGGTGCTCCTCACGGAAAATGACTAGGTCGTATGAAACCCTTGTCTTGCAACTCTCGAAGTTGTTCAGACAATTCTTGCATTTCCGAGGGTGCTAGACGATATGGAGACTTCGCGACTGGCGTCGCTCCATGAACCAAATCTATGCGGAACTCAACTTGTCGTCGTGGTGGTCATCGACAAATCTTCCGGAAACACATCAATAAAATCTCGTACGACGGAAATATCACTCAATTTCGGTTCATCTACCTTTGTGTTCATTAAGGTTTTCACGACTCCTTGAGTACGTTCACCATGAACCCGAAGTATCTCATCACCTTCCAACGGTATCCTAACCACCTTCTCATGACATACTATCACAAACTTCCTCTTGGACAACCAGTCCATTCCCACAATCACATCAAAGCTTCCACGACTCAACGGTATCAACGAACTCCAAGGGTTACGAACAATCGAATAGGATAACAAACGAATATCGAGTCAAAGGCTAGAATGCATATAGGAGATTCCACATATGCAAATAGACGTGGATCAAATGACATAAGAATCCTTTGAAAGAAAGGATACGTATATGCACCGAGTGAAAGCGCAAACGAAAGAAAATCAACAGGCGTACCACGACAAATGAACACATAAAAAAATATCAATACGAAAGACGGAAATTCTTATACCAATTATCGACTTTACTCGAAAGACCAAATTAAATAATGTTTTTATAAAAATCAATTTAAATTAAGAAAGTCACTTTAAGTATAAAAATCATTTTAAATAATAATGAAATTGTCTTAAATGTAATCTTTGAAAAATTCATTCTGGTTGTCATAAAAATCTAGAGATGGTTATCTAATGGTGTATCGTACCTTACCACTATGAATCACTTTAAACCTGCTTTTTATAATAAAATAAAATCTATTTACAAAGATCATTTTATACACAGTTTTCTCCAAACACCAACACAATACTTCCAAAGGGTTTTTATAATTAGACATCAATTATAAAATATGTTACTCAAACAAAGGACACCATAATACCAAAAGGGATCGTAAAACACCGTACAGACTCTAACACAATTCTATTGTTTGAAAACGAAAGAAAATACCAGGAACCATATACTCAAAATAAAATCAAACGAACTCGTACAAGAAAACTCATGCAAGACGTTACGTACCCAAAAGAAAACGTAAGGTCTTATCCAAAATAACGATCAACAGAGCAAACCTAAAAGCATCGATACTAACACGTCGCCAACGGGTTACGAAAACCAAGGGATATACAAATACA
Source organism: Tanacetum coccineum (assembly GCA_026074375.1). Taxonomy (NCBI): domain Eukaryota; kingdom Viridiplantae; phylum Streptophyta; class Magnoliopsida; order Asterales; family Asteraceae; genus Tanacetum; species Tanacetum coccineum. The sequence goes on from BQNB010000788.1 coordinate 115,156, forward strand.
ACCAAGGGAGTAATGATCCACACTAATATGTTAGGAACAATTAGTGCTTAAAAGAAATATTTGATACTCAATACGAGTAATCAATACAATGAAAGAACTAACAAAACGCGCCTATATCCGAAAGAGCAGATTCTGAAACAACCAATATACAGCGATACGTCGATTAGGAAAAATCAGTATCCTTACTAACAAAGTACGATGAAGGGATGCTAACTTAGAACTTAGAAATCCGAACATCAAGAGGCAAACGAGCAACCTCTATAATAGTAATACTAGGTATCCACAAATACTAGATAGAAGGGAAACTTACTATCTATACAACTCAACTTAACATACCCTCTAATTATGGTAAGAGAATAATTCTCTACCTATACCACCATCCTTATCATGAATACACATATAAAAAAAACATATTACACTACCACCTTACAACCAAACACAAATAAATGCAATCATGGTCACAAGTCTACGTGTGTGATGCCTTTATAATTATGTTGGCCACCATAATTATAAGTGTCTCCTTTCACACATGTACTTACTACCAAGATTACCCATTTCAATCATAATTCACATATAAGCACATATACCACATTGCACATCTTAAACCACTCCAACTTAACACATAAAGGATGCTCCATCAAATAACTACTTACTTATATCAAAATAAAACCGAAACAACATAAAGGAACGAAAGTCTCGCAACAATTCCCAAAATATGAAATATCCGAAAGAAATAATCAATAACAACATGACGAGGTAAAGGACGGGATAAACTTATGCTGGGCCTTGCTTGGGTTTTACTTTGCCTCCGCAAGAATCACCCGACTCTGCGGGTCCAACCCTATTATGTGAATCCGACAAACGATCAACTATCCTATCTCCTTCGGTTCCACAAGAGGCTCCTTATAACGCTTAAGTCCAGTTAGGAAAATGGTTCCCCAACGAGACTTCTTACAGGTGGGGGAAAAATATAGCTAAAATACTAAGAAAGTAATACATATCATTTCAGGTAATGGTAGGCAAAATAACTAAAATGATAACTTAGTAAAATACGAGATATATAAGCTATGCAAAAATAGAGGAGAAGCATAGTAGTTATAGCATTAAACACTTCAGCCCTAAATGCATTTACATGAAGGACCCCTAGGTTATAGTCTAGGCTCAACCGCCTACTTCTCTATAACCATTGGCTCTGATACCAATCTGTCACACCCCGCCAAGGCGGAAATGCGAGGCGCGACGAGAAAGGTAATCATCACAACACATTAGCGTCTATATAGAGAAACTAGAACATGCATAAAATACAAGGTATAGACACGCAGTGTCATGAAAATACCCAAACACATCAACAAAATTCAAAAGGCGTCTGACATGGAAATGAAGGCAGTTCATGCCAACGTCATGATATGCAAACATTCATACATCCTAAAAAAGCAAAACAAATAACATCCATCATTCAAAACAAATAACGAAATCTAGATAACTAAACTTCGCCAGCTGCCTACGATCCATCTAACCACTTTTCCTAACTTTAATCTCATCCTGCTGAATACCTGAAAATGACGCTTATACGTCAACACAATGGTTGGTGAGAAACATAGGTTTTCAGACATACATATTCAATCCGTTTCCAAAACAATTTAACCAATTCCTGCAATTATAAAACAATACGCTTGCACGGAAATTATATTAACTAACATACAATCTAACATGCAATTTAATTAAACCAAACACTCAAACACCAAGCAGATGACCTCAATCGCTCTTGGATTATACCAAATCCTTTTCCCTCTAACTCTGGCCATAGATACCGGCAAGTAACCCTCCTGACTAGGCCACACATCAATATCACATCACATAACATGTAGCACATAACGCATATCAGTCACATAATAGTCCATGCATTTACACAAACACACAATTACAGGAATTCAAAACATATTTCAACACTTGCATCATTTTCATCCCAAGTTTAAAAACAATAAAAAGTGGGACTATGTAACTCACCTGAATGCTCAAAACGCAGCTTCTAATTTCTATCACGCAACTATACAAATAAATAAACACGGTTACACATGACCAAGCTAAAAGCTCTAGTCCATGTAACACAAATATAATGGATGTCTAAGGGTTTGATTAACCATCATGGGTCACCCCGACACCATGCCCAACCTTAACCATCTCATTAACCCATTACACTAGATAACTACAATTGATTTAAAAATGCAGAATTTTAGTGTATCTTTACTCTCTTATGAACCTTACTTGCTGACCTTCATAAATTATACCAAAAATCATCTAAGTTCATTTATAAGTTTACTAACTACCTTGTGATTCCCAAGCTCCCATTACATGTGTAACTATCCCAAATAAAATCCAACTTCAAAACTGTCCCATTTCGGATCTAATTGCACACTAAAATGTATGGCCCTAATTACCCTACTTAGACACACAATCAGAAGCTATCCTTCTATGTTTTCTTTATATACATATAGAACTTAGTCACTGTAGATTATCTAACCTTAATTTCACTTTTAAGTTAGGGTTTTACTCTCCTAAATATGACCTAATTCTGACCCGTATTTACTATTTTGACAACCTTTCTTGTTACCAATATTTAACCAACTTCCAGAACTCCAAATCATTCGAGGCCGGACTTTTTGGAAAATAGACTCTTTGAACTACAATTTAGGCACATGAATCATATCAAAAAACATTTATAACATCTAGATATCATCAGTTGAACATAGACCTAAAATCTGCTCAACTCTAAATCATGTTCTAATGCAAACCCTAACATGCAACATGCATGATCATAACCCTAAACTAACCTTAATCATTATACCATCATTAAAGCTAATATATAATTTGTATTTTATGTAAACCCTAGATCTATCATAACTTATGTTACATGAATATCATAAAGTAGTTAAAATGAATATACTTACCTTGAATGCTAGCACCTAAACAACAATTCTTGAGGGTTCTTGGATCACAAAAAAAAATTGGCACTCCTTAGGGCTGAAATCACATGTACAAAGAGATGAGAGAAAAGAATTATGAGCTAGGTTTATCTATATATAGTCCTAGGTATCTTTATCCCTTAAGTATTAGAGTTTGACCAAGTTTGGGCTTCATAATCCCTACCCAATACCCCTAGCCGATCGTCCCCCCCTTTTACTATTTTCTTTTTTTTATTTAATTATTAATTAATTAATTATCTTCATTACCTTAAGTTTTAATAAAAACTTAAGCTAATTTGGGTAAACCTTTTTACATAAACGCAACTTACTTAACTTTCTAAAAATAACTTTTCATTTCACATTTTACTTTCTATATTTAGAAAGTCCACTATAAATATCTAAATTTCACTCACTTCACTTAATTACAACATGATACGTTTCCCATAAACGCTTAACACAAAATCATCCAACTATTGACGTAGCACTTAGCATACATATATAACATATAGCACAAAAAAATACACAAACTAAACTCTTAGCCATTACTAAAGGCATCACTAACCTGATTAAATCACGGGTGTCACATTTGAGATATTCAATAAAAACGTTAAAATGGACTTATGAACTGGAACCACTTGTTTGATTTATTAGAATCATTTTTCTTAGATTCAAAATGCCAAAATCCATTCACGTCGACCACCAAGATACCGCGTACTACATTCCTAAATACCACAAAACCCCGGGCCTAAGCGAGGACGAAAAGGGCATTTACAAAAATCTTAAACAACGTTACTTTTATGAAGGTCGTGTTGTCCACCCCTCCTATCTAGATGACCAAGCCAATCTTCGCCAAACCTTCATGGCAATCAAATTCGATTGTCTCCTAGATATTAATGAACAAATTTTCCCTGTGTTTTTCCTTCAATTTTACAAAAGTGTTCGACTCATTCGAAACTTGGACCAAACAATTTCCATAGCCTTTATAATCAACAATGTTGAGTTTTGTCTCCATCTCGAGGAATATGCTAGAATTCTTTGTGTCCCTTGTCAAGGTGTATGCATACTCTCGACCAAATGGTCTATTTCATCTCTTCCTAATTGCATCGATCCAAATCCCAACATCTACTTGCCTCCCATTGAAGATCCCATAGTAGTACGTGACACTATTTTTTATGAAAGACCACCCGGAAAACCCCGTAAATTCAAGAGAAAACAAGTTATTCTCGATCTCTATCAAATGGTGATTGATGCGGAGTTTGTGAAGACTTTACAGAAAGCTTTACAATCCCCTAGGCAGAGTACCTAACCGTTGTAGTGTAGTAAGGCAAGACTCGGGGGTTATTATCGTTCTCTGAAGGAATAGGTTGGGAAGGCTCGAACACGTCTAACAGAATTTTAAGGGGTTGTGAGAAGATTCTTTTTGTGTTTTTGTATTTTTAAGAAAGCACGTAAATATGATGGTTTGAGAGGTTAGTTTGATTATCTAATAATTGAACTAAATATGATCTAAACTACTAGTGATAACTTTATGATAAAAAGATGTATTTACCTAATCATGCACTACTCCTTAGATTGCTTCTTCTGGATCTGTTTCTTTGCCACACTTGTGTGATATCCGTCAATTTTGAGGCCAGTAACCGAAAGCAAACATATGATATTAGACTCTCTTAATTATTTATGGAGCCACTTTTATGTGGTCGCATGACTCTTAGCATTAAACGCTTGTTTTTGGTGCAACTCGAGTTTCGAGTCAATGTTTATCCCGAGCTTTAAATTCTATTTTCTAAATTTATAGAATTTTTTTATATATTATTTTCAGTCGATTTAGTAAAAATTGTCGTTTTAATTATTCGCGAGTCGAGCTTGGGTTAATTATTCGTTTTAACGATCGAGAAATCAACATCTCCATATTTTTTAGATTTGAGAGCTTAATTATTTTATTTTAGTAATTTTTTGACTTTTATACGCGTTTGACCAAAACCGCGTCAAAATCGTGTTTTTATAATTTATAGCGAGTTAATTAGACAATTGGGCCGAGAACTATGCAATGCCAAGCTTAAAAAAATTAACATAACATACAAACCAAACACTTCCCTTGTTGACTCCAACAATAAGCTAAACCAAACACCCACTTACTACCCTTTTACTCCAACAAAATCATAAACCAAACACCCCCTTAGAAGTTATTAGGCATGTTTGACCAGCTATAAAAGGATTTGACCCTTCTTTAATACACATAGAAAAGATTTACAAAAAAATTGCCTAGCTTCCTCGTTTCTCCCTGGTTCGAACGACCCAACACCAAAACACCATCATCATCACTAAAAATCTAATTAATCACTCCCATTCACTCTCAAATCATTCCTACATAAAACCCCATCACTCTTTTCAATTAAAATCCATCATGCATAAGATTTCTTCAAGTTCTTGATTTTCTTGATTTTTAATTTTGAAGGATTTTGATCTAATTGGGTATAAGAAGATCATCAAGGGTTGTTTGTTAAGTGTTTTAAACAAGTTTGATGTTACAAAATCAAAGTTTGGGATCATTGTTCTTGTTTGTGGGGTTCGGCCAAACATCAAAAACCACAAGGGTTTAGTGTTTGATTTCCTTTGATTTCATTGTAAGCACTATTATTTTTATTTATTTAATTTTCATAGTTATACAATATATGTACATGCATGTCAATTATTTGTAATTGAGAACCCATTGATTAGGATGCATGTGATGATTGAGGATGGTTAATTAGGTTTAGATGAAAGTATAGGTTAGTTTGAGATTGTGATATATGAAATTGGTGCAAAATAATGATGTATTGAAAGGGTTTTATAACCCTTAATTAAGGCAGAAAGTTTGGACACAAAATCAGCGGGTTTAGTGTGTTGAGAACCAAGATTTTAGTGTCTAGAATGGTAGAGGTCGTTCTAATGATTGTTTTGGTATAAATTAGAGCTTCTAACTCTTAAAAACGAAAAAGTTATTGCCAATTCTAGTTAGGAAATGGTTTCGGCAATTTTCAGAAAATGACATCTTTTATATCCGAATTTGGGTCTACTTTGCGATGTTATAATATTGGTCATGCCAAAAGATTTTCTAGGTTTTCAGGACCTTAAAGTTATCTACTTCGAGTCTACTTTCAAACGAACTAGGCCTCGTCGATTTTTAAGATGTAAAAGTTAGTCAAAACCTTTGTACAAGATTAAGTGTTAAAACTGTGTAGGTTGTCCAGAAATTCGATTGTAAAGATGCTGTGAGCAGGCGGGTCAAAACTTAATATTTTTGGACGAAATTTAAACTGGAGATTGTACATAACATTTGGGAGCTACTGTATTTTTTTTAGATTTTTATAAAAAATTTAAGGGCACCTTTTGTTGCCAAACTTTTGATAACTTTCTGCATGCCTGTTTTAAACTAGTTATAGTGTGCTAGTATTTACGAAAGGTAAAACTTGCTTAGAATATTTGGGGCAAACATAGTAGTAAGTCAATATACATAGGAACCTGTAGATGGGGTATAAGCAAGTGTTGAGGTCGTTTGGCAAGTCGTTAAGCGATAACTAGTTGCTAGTAAAACGGCGCAATTTTCTGAAAATGGATAACCAATGGAAATAAAAAGTGAAGTGTAGTCTCGTGGATTCCTAATGTACGAATCGACATGCATATAACGTAATTACAATGAGTTGCATATTTTACAGAATTAAATATTAATAATATATTATTATTATTAATAGGTCGCGGTTGAGATTTTGTCATCTCGGCCTGTTCTTCGTTACTTTCATCTGGAATCCATTTGGTGAGTTTCTCACATCCCACCTCTTTCCTGTCCAATATTTAACTCTTTAGGGGTGGAAAGCATGATGTATTATTTGTTAAATTATATCTCATACTTTTATTTTTAAAACATTCGAGCATACTTGAACTTACAGAACTTGGTTTTGAACTTGCAAACTTGGAACGATATGAACTTGTTTTGGATCGTGTTGAACTTGAACTGAACTTGAACTTAAATATTACGTGTTGTATGCTTGGACCCCCCTACTTTACCTCACTTCCCCTCAACGAGATTGAGACGCTAGTACTATGGATAGCGACATTAGGTGATTAGCCGCGCTCCCACTCCCCGCACAAGGGTGCATAGTACTAAGTGTTTGTGCCACACTATACAACTAGAACTTGATTGGATGTTTGGAACGGTTAGGCTGAATATGTTTAAGTAGTGCCTCGCATAATCACTATAGCATACATATACATTGATTTGTTTTGGACTCTCAACTTATTTGGAATTGATTTTTGTTTTGGGCAACTATTTTTGATAACTTGCCATTGGGTTGGCAAACTTTTATCGGACATCTACTCTTTATTTAAAACTACATTTTGTGTATAAAATCTTGTGAGTCACCAACTATTTTGATAGTTGACCGTTTTATCATGCTTTTCAGATGACGTTCCCAAAGTGGAAACTTAGAGCCGTGTTTTTTTCAGTTATTGTCAAGAGGTTTAAATAATTGCAAGAACCTTGTCTTTTGAATATCCATGTTCAGATATAAACAACTTATGATGTTTCATGTACTTTTAAATTTGTTCTTGAAGATGTTGTAATTCGGATAACTTTACTTTTATCAAATCATGTATGGTGTTTTTATCTATCATCTTGTGTGATGTTTATTGATATGTTACACCTCGCGTTTCCGCCTTGGTGGGGTGTGACAGATTGGTAATCAGAGCCTAAGGTTATAGAGAACGCCGGTTTTTCAAAAACAAAAATCCGAACTATAACCAAAATGATTTTCTTTTCTGAAAACACCGAACATGAAACGAGTCGACTAGTCCGAGTGGTTGCATCATTAGACCTAAATTAGACATAACTTGATCAACTATGTCTAATTCAGGGAGTATCATGCAACACTGGGTATAGTCATTATTTTAAACAAGTTTAAAAACCGACTTTCCACTTTAGTCACTGAAAAGCATACTAGGAATTATGTGCATTGTACATCACTTACCTTTAGATGTCCACTATTTGATTTTAGTACATCATGCTTATGTTGATTGACCTATTTATATTCTGAGTTTGCTTTCACATCGGTTACTGTCATTATAGTGTCACACTGTCCCTAGGCACCTTGTTATTAAGAACACCATTATGGTCACAATATGTCCCGTAGATCGTCTTCGCGCGCTAATGATTTCGCGATTGACTCGCGACGTTCACCTAAATACTTTTCGTACCTTTACCCTGCAATAAGAACTTGAGAAGGACTCGTTGATAGATTCCGAGTAAGAACTCAAGGCGAGCAGCAGGTGAACTACGTATGCACGACATGTAGAGACGTTCGTCCTTTCACTATTATAGCTACGTCGACCTATATTTTGGTCACGTCTTCGTTTTATTTCGTCATGCTATTAAGCCAACCGTTTTGGCTTCTAATGTAAGCATTCTTTGCTTGTTCACAAACACCGTGTTCCGTAATTCAAGATTTTGTTTCTGAGCGACCCCAAAGTTGAGTCAATTTTTCAAAAACATTAAGCTTTTTACCAACTTCTACCTTGATTTCATGACAGTTCTTGTTTGATGAGTTGTGAAATTAGGCTTTAAGTTGCTACATGGCTTAAGACCTTGAAGAATTCACTCGGGGATGGGTGAGGCTTGGATGTGTGGATGTGGATACTCAAACGACGTGGATGCAACGCGACTATAGAGAGACTAGGGTTGAAAGCAGAAATGCACGGCATTTTGTCCTTACCCTACCGTGCGGATTGCAAACGACTATTTCTCATCCACTATGTGGATTGACATCATTTTTATCGTAAAAACCTGTTACTTAAACGTTTCGTTCTTGAAGACGTTCGATGAGACGGACTACGTTATTAGTTGCCTTAGGAGCAACTCGTCTTAGAATGTTACCACTCTAGTTGTTTGGTTGTATGACCATCGCATAGGAGACCCCTTTTGAGATAAAAGGATTGATACGAGAACGAGAACCCTATACTTGATACTGGTTAATTGTGTAACCATGATAACAAGTTTTGTCCTGGCGTTCGTGTTTCGGAGATGGTACTTATTTGGAGGAGTCGAAGTTCTTTGGTAACAAAACATGTATAAGTGAGATACTTTTTGAACACTTCTTTTTAAAACAGGATGAACTAGTATTTTTTTTCAACGGCTACACCGTTTAGCGTCAAAACTTATGTATTATAAGGCACATGTAAACATCAAATTTTGTTAAATATTATTATTCAACCCACATTCGGAAAAATTGTTTTTATTAACAAAACATAAACTTCTTTTCAACCGGTTTCATTGTGTTTGGTAAATATGACTTCAAATTTTTAAAAAAAACTTTATTACGACTCAAAATTTCAAAACTCATTATTTCGACTTCAATTTAAATAAATAAATAAAATAAAACCTTTTTATTATGATTTATGTTGGGAAACCAAACTTGTTGTAAGTTACAACGAAATACGAACTTTTCACAAACATATTTTTGGATGACAACTATTATGGAAGATTTGAAACTAAATATGTGAGAACATTTATCTTTTTCTCTATATAAACTTTTGTCGCATCTCTGTTTGAACAAATGTTATTTCATTAAATTTCAAGCTGCATCATATATGAGTATACTACCCGAATTATACTTTGGTCAAAGTAATTACTCAAATAAATGTTGTGGACAATTTTTAAAAACCATACCTCCGAGAAGAAACACGCGCAACTCAGGAATGAATCGTGGAAACCAATCCAGGTACATCCGTACCAAACGAACCTAGGGCAGACACGAGCTTTGTTCACTGGAAATTTGAGCCGTTAATCGATTTGACTTATGAGAAGTAAAAGAGGTATACTCTATTAAAATGCTAATGACCCTAAGTTGAAGCGAGAGAGATAAGGACAAACTAAGTATGCAACACGCAAGGTTGCAGTTACAGGACATCCAAGTCTTGTGGTGCTAAGAAATTCTTTAGAACTGAAAGAGCAGTTGGCCTACTATCATGGCTAGAAGAAATGGAGTATGTGCTCTACATTAGCGAGTGTCCCGCAGAAAGCCAAGTCGAATTCGCGTCTTGTATGATGCAAAGTCGCGCCTTAACTTGGTGGAACATACTAGTTTAGACAAGAGGTCGGGCAATTGCTATAGCCTATCCAGATAATGCAATCAAGAAATTTAAGGAAGAGCTCTAGAATCATGTTATGAATGGAGCTGATGTTGATAAGTACATAACCCGATTTCATGAGTTGGCTAGACTAGTGCCGCACACGGTAACTCCGGAAAGCAAGCGTATTGATCGCTACATTCGGGGTTTAGCTCCTGCAATTAGAAGAACAATGGAAACCAACCCGTTTTAGAAGTTTTTCCATTGCTGCTAAGGAAGCCCAACAAGATCTAAACGTCACGACGAGTACTTTTTCTTTCATCGATCATTTTCTACCATAATATTTGATTCCGATGCCTATTTTAGTTTTATTTCTACCGACTTCTTTCCCTTGATTAACTCGAAACCTAGTGCTATAAACCCCGATTACGAAATTTAAATTGCTAACGGTCTAAAGTTAGAAACCAACAAGATTGTCCGCGGATGTGGACTAGAAACTAGAATGTCATACGTTCATCATCGACTCGATTCCTTTTGGACATGGTAGTTTCATCGTGAACGTAGGAATGGATTGGTTGTCAAGGCCTAGAGCTAAGATAGTTTGTTATGAGAAAATAGTCTAAATTTCGTTATCTAACGGAGAGATTAGGACATCCGGAAGGAAAACTGAAACAGTTGACGACCATGAAAGTGAACAAGCCGAAACTTGAAGACATCCCTGTTGTACGTAAGTTCCCTGGTGTGTTTCTGAAAGATTTAACGGGTTTACCCTCGTCTCGTGAAGTGGAGTTTTGCATAGATCTTATTCTTGGAGCTATGCCTGTTGCAAAATCACCTTATCGTTTAGCACCTACGGAAATGCAAGAACTGTCCAACCAACTTAAAGAGCTCCAAGAAAAAGGTTTCATACGACCTAGCTCTTCACCTTGGGGTGCCCCAGTGTTGTTCGTGAAAAAGAAGGATGGTTCGTTCCGCATGTGTATAGACTATCGAGAGCTGAACAAGCTAACTGTCAAGAACCGCTACCCTCTTCCTAGGATTGATGACTTGTTCGATCAGTTGCAAGGATCACAGTATTTTTCAAAAATAGATCTTTGATCTGGCTACCATCAGTTAAGAGTACGCGAAGAAGATATTCCCAAAACTGCATTCAGGACGAGATACGGACATTTTGAATTCACGGTCATGCCTTTCGGTCTGACTAATGCTCCTGCGGTATTCATGGACCTTATGAACCGCGTATGTAGGTCGTACCTTGACAAGTTTGTCATCGTCTTTATTGACGACATCTTAATTTATTCAAAGTCCAAGGAGGAGCATGAAGTTCACCTAAAATTGATATTGGAGTTGCTTGAAAGAGAGAAATTGTTCGGAAAATTCTCGAAGTGCGAATTCTGGCAACAAGAGGTCCATTTTCTCAGACATGTAGTAAACAGTGAAGGAATGCATATGGATCCAAGAAAAATTGAAGCTGTAAAGAACTGGAAGCCCCCAAACACCCCAACCGAGATCCGTTCATTCTTAAGATTTGGCGGGACGCTATAGGCGAATTATCACAAATTTCTTGAAGATTACAAAACCTATCACCCCGTTGACTCTGAAAAACAAGAGGTTTGAGTGGGCTGATGAGCAGGAGATCACTTTTCAATAATTAAAGGACATTTTGTGTGATGCCCCAATTCTAGCATTTCCCGAAGGCACTAATGATTTTGTAGTTTACTGTGATGCCTCGAATCAAGGTTTTGGTTGCGTTTTGATGCAGAGGAACAAGGTAATTGCATACGCATCCAGACAACTCAAAATCCATGAGAAGAACTACACCACTCATGATTTAGAGTTGGGCGCCGTAGTATTTGCTCTCAAAACCTAGAGACACTATTTGTATGGAACAAGGAGCGTGATCTACACCGATCATAAGAGTCTTCAGCACATTTTCTATCAGAAGGAATTAAATATGCGCCAGAGACGATGGATAGAACTTTTCAGCGATTATAACTGCGAGATTCGCTACCACCCATGTAAAGCGAACGTAGTAGCTGATGCATTGAGCAGGAAGGAACGGTTGAAACCGAGACGAGCTCGAGCTATGAGCATGACAATTCACTCTAGCATTAAGGCTAGGATACTGGAAGCTCAGAGCGAAGCTTCCAAGGACGTAAACGCTCCGAAAGAAATGTTAAAAGGATTAGACAAGCAGCTTGAGAGAAAAGAAGATGGCGGATTATATCTTGCCGAATGAATTTGGGTACCAGTCTATGGCAATTTGAGAACTTTGATAATGAATGAAGCCCATGCTTCAAGGTATTCCGTACATCCTAGAGCAGACAAGATGTACTATGATCTTCGAGGCTTATATTGGTGGCCCGGAATGAAGAAGGACATTGCTACGTATGTTAGCAAGTGCTTGACTTGCTCTAAAGTCAAAGCAGAACATCAGAAACCCTCGGGATTACTTCAACAGCCAGAAATTCCTAAATGGAAATGGGTATCACAATGGACTTCATAAGCAAGTTACCGAGAACCAGTAGCGGACACGACTCGATTTGGGTCATTGTCGATCGACTGACTAAATCGGCACATTTCTTAGCTATCCGTGAAGACTACAAGATAGAGAGACTTGCAAGACTGTACATCAACGAGATCGTAGCAAGGCACGGTGTGCCTGTGTCAATCATATCTGATCGTGACAGTTATTTCACATCAAGATTTTGGCAATCACTACAGAAAGCATTAGGAACGAGACTGGATTTAAGTACAGCCTACCATCCCGAAACCGATGGCCAAAGTGAGCGTACCATTCAAACGCTAGAAGATATGCTTAGAGCTTGCGCAATTGATTTTGGCGGCAATTGGGATACTCACCTACCGTTAGTAGAATTTTCATACAACAACAGCTACCACTCGAGCGTGAAGTGTGCCCCATTTGAAGCATTGTATGGAAGGAAGTGTCGAACGCCCATAGCTTGGGCAGAAGTAGGAGAAAGCAAGCTATTTGGACCGGAGATTGTCCAGGAGACTACTGATAAGATTGTGCAAATCAAAGGAATGATTGAAGACTGTACGAGATCGCCAGAAGAGCTATGTCGATAATCGACGAAAGCCGTTAAGTTCAATGTAAGTGATAAAGTACTACTCAAAGTGTCACCTTGGAAGGGCATGGTAGGTTTCGGTAAGAGAAGTAAGCTTTCAACAAGATACGTAGGACCGTTCGAGATAGTCGAGCGAGTTGGTCCTGTAGCTTATCGATTGCGTTTACCATAAGAACTTGTAGGCGTTCATGACACGTTTCACGTGTCGAACCTGAAGAAATGCCTAGTCGATGTAAATTTGCACGTACCGCTAGAAGAAATCAAGATCGATGACAAACTACACTTCGTTGAAAACCTCATTGAAGTTATGGACCGCGAGGTCAAGAAGTTGAAACAAAGTAAGATTCCCATCGTGAAGATTCGTTAGAATTCCCGATGAGGACCATAATTTACTTGGGAACGAGAAGACGAGATGAAGCGCAAGTAACCGCAACTGTTCGCGAGCGCTACGACTTAGGACAAGCAATTGAAATTTCGAGACGAAATTCCCTTTAATGGGGGGAAAACTATGACATCCGTCAATTTTGAGGTTAGTAACCGAAAGTAAACGTATGATAATTGACTCTCTTAATTATTTATGGAGTCACTTTTATGTGGTCACATTGCTCTTAGCATTTAACGCTTGTTTTTGTGCAACTCGTGTTTCAAGTCAATGTTTATCCCGAGCTTTAATTCTATTTAATTAGAAATATTTATACTCGGATTAAGGGGCTTTATTTATCCCGAGCTTTAATTTATTTTCTAAATTTTAAAGAATCTATTTTATTATTTTTAGTCGGTTGATCAGGTGTCATTTTATACACTTTTTCGGGGTCATTTAACCCCCAAAATCGTGCATTTATGCCTAAAATAGGTACTTAATCATCCCTTTTAGGTATTTCTCATTTGGAAGGCATTTAGATGAATTACACGTGATTTGGGCTCATTTGGAGAAGAAACGGACGAGATTACGAACCAACACCAAGACTCTTGAAGATTTGTGCTCACAGAGCCTAGAGACGGCATCACAAGCTATACACGACGCCGTCATAACTCATCAAGTGACTGCGTCACAATTTGCATGACGGCGTCAGCTCGCATTGACTTAAACGTAGATCTAGAATATTCATCTTACGACGGCGTCACGACTAAAACGCGACGCCGTCGCGTCGTTTTTCCTATATGTACAAATCCGAATTTAGGATTTTGAGTGTGTAACTTTAGAATAAAAAGAGGGTACGAACCCTAGTTCATTTAGCAGCTGTAGGAGACGATTTTAGGGCCTAAATACCCTATTGTACCTCTTCCAATTCATGTTTTAATCAAGTAAGGTTTACTTAATCATTCAATATGTCTATGTATTGTTTGATTTATTGTTCTTGCTTTATCTTTAACATGCTTTGCTAAACCTCCTATTATGTTTATTTATGATTGTATGAAAACTAGAATTTAGATCTTAGTGATGTTGCTTCTTGTGATGGATGTGCACGTTAGGTCTTAGAAAACTAGCTTTTGTCTGCATCGTTGTTGATATGTCGAGGGAAACGTAATTGTGTAGAAAGGATACCATCGGGTAATAGTCTTCATACTACCTTGTCCCCTAATATGGTTGATCCACTCTTAATATACTTCACATGCACTTAGTGTACTCCTAGGGGCCGTGTAATAGTCTTCATTCTACCTTGCATGTGCGTTGCTCTAGCGGCATACTAAGTAGACGACGGGTTCGTGTAATTCGTTCATGCTTTAGGAAATAGTTACACAGATCATCACAAGTGTGACAATGTAAAAACGCTAGGAGAAGCAATCTAGGGAGTAATACATGATTAAATAAACAGAGTCTTTTATCTTATTGTTATCACCAGTAGCTTAGTTAATATTTAGTTTAAACAGCTAAAACCAAACCTCTCTCCAATTATATGATTTACTTACTTTCCATAAAATATAAAAATACAAAAATAATCTTCTCTCAACCCTTAGAATTCTGTTAGACACGATCAAGCCTTCTCAACCTATTCCTCGAGTGAACGATAAACAACCCCGATTCTTGCCTATACTACACTACAATGATTAGGTGCACTGCCTAGGGAGTTGTAAAACTTCTCGTGTAGAAGTCTTACGATGACCGCACATCAAGTTTTTGGCACCGCCACCTGGGGAATAGTTAGGTTCAGATCATAGTTTAGCTTAGTTCTACTTGCTTGAATCCTTTTAAGTAAGATTTAATTCCCGCATATTAGCTTTCTTGTAGTCTATATTTTCTTCGTGTTATCTGTTTCGTAACCCATTCTCGTCAACCACCATGTGAGACGAGAATCCTATCCGTACTCTAGGAGATTACTAGTATGTGCTTAAATACACATACCTTTTTCCTAATTAAACGAGCTAAAAAGACCAATAATGACCAAAAATACAAGAAAATGCAGTGTATATGTGTGTTTTGTCAATTATGTCTTGCAGGTAACGGATATTCAATAAAAGGACAAAAATGAATCAAAACAGACAAAACCGAGCATGGGAATGGAAAGAGTGTGAAAAGTCGAAGTAGAAGGCGAATTTATCTTAAGTCTTAACCAAATTCAATCTTGTTAATCCTTTAACCCTAAAACACCCTAAAACTGTTACAAAGTTAGTCCTTGGGGACTAACACCATTAGTCCAAACCAATTACACCATTAGTCCTTAATCTTAAACAATCATAACTCTCGTTAACCCATTAAACCATAACCATTAACCCGTCCCAACATAATTATAAAAGGCCCAAAGCCAAATACCAGGTCAAAACAGTTAAAATTACTGTTTATCATCCCCACCTTTCCCTCCCATTTCACTTGTAATGAACCAGGGTAAATACCCATTTACCCACGCTCTCAAATCCCTTCTAGAACGTCTGACACACAATCAGAAAATTCTAAAGATAATTTTGTTAAGTCTTTGGTAGAAGAACAAGTATCACAAGTCAAAAGTAGTTTTGTTGAAGGTTGTGGGTCTAACACTAGTAAGAGTGTTAGTAAAGTAGAACCTAAGAAAGTTAGGAAGATTAATGATGCTCCAATTATTGAGGATTGGGTGTCAGATGATAAGGAACAAGATAAGTCTAAGACTAAGCCTGAAAAGAAAACTGTTATTCCTACTGCTGCTAAAATAGAAAAACCAGTTAAAAAGTCAGTTAGGTATGCAGAAATGTATAGATCATAAAGTCCTAGAGGGAATTAGAGAAATTGGAATGGTCAGAAGTCCAATCAACTAGGTAGTGAAGTTGTGATGTATAAAAAGGCTTATTTTATTTGTGGGAGCTTTACTCATGTGCATAAAAATTGTACTTACCATCAAAAGAAAAAGGTGGTAAGTGGGAACAATTACAACAGGGTGGATAATGACTATTATACCAAGACCTCACACCATAGATGTCACACCCCGCCAAGGTGGAAACCCGAGGCATAACGAGAATGGATATCATCACAACACAATGGCGTCTATACATAGAATACTAAAATGCATACAATAAAGTAAAGTATAGACACAAAGTGTCATAACAATTCCCATAACTAAGCAAAACATAAAAGGCGTCTTTATTGATGAAAAGGAAGTTCTCGTCAATAAGAGACATGCAACATATATCCATACAATGCTAAACATCCACATATAAACTTCAAGATCATCTTAAGGTCTCTTTCTAGCCACTTCTCACTATCTTAAGAATCCTCATGACTTCACACCTGAAAATGATGCTTAAAACGTCAACACAATGATTGGTGAGAGTCATAGGTTTAAGACACACAAATCAATCTTTTAAATCCAATTACTGTGATTATCAAAACAATATAGGACAATTATGCAAAATATGAACTTATGCTAACATGCAATCCACATACTAGGTAGGAACGTTACCCCCGATCCATTTTTCAAAACTGGGTAGGGAAACGTTACCCGCCGATCCATAGGTCACTTACGCGACTAAAAGATCCTACCAGCTGGAACTAATATACTTAGGCTGGGACACACATCATTGAGTATTATTTCAAACCCTTCAGTTGGTTGAAGATTGAGTAGTAAAGACCACTCTAACGAACTAATCACCACACTCCAATTGATCACTAAGCATGTAGCATACCACAATAACCGATCTAATTGATCACTAACGCCGATGGTGCGTATCACACAAATCAGTAGGTATTATTTCGACCTCTTCGTTGGTTTGAGTTGAAGTAGCATAAAGACCGACTCCCAACCGAACTAGTTCATGAAGAAATAACACGTAGCAAATAATCAAGTAATAAAACAGTTTAACCACATAGCATAATTTTACCCCAATAAAACTAGAAAAGGGGCTATGTACTCAGGAATGTAGTTCCAAACAGATCCACAAAACTTCACAAAATTTCACGAACAATCTAAACAATTTAAGCACATAATAAGTTACCATCAATTAGGAATTCAACCCAATACGATGTAACCTCAACTATGATGGATGTCTAAGCAATCTACCATAGTCATATTCTTGTTTTAAACCGTTACCTCTTAGAAATAAGTCATTTGACTTTAACACTACTCTTTGCATTTTTTTCTGGGTTTTAAGCAGAATTTTACACTCGCTTACGCGACCTAACCGCACACTTAAACATTCTCTATATCAAACCAAAATCACATATGTTCACCTTATGTGTTTTTCTAACTACCATGTGATTCCAATCATTAGTTATTTTGCGTAACCACCTCAAAATAAAATGTCAAACTTAAAAATTCTGTCCTAAAGAGACGGACCTGATCGCACACTAAAAAGTATGACCCTTAAATAACCAATACTTCGACAATAATTTGGACGATTTCCTTATTTTTTAATAGACACATTGAAAATATTAACTTCTGTAAAAGGGCCTAAGATTTGTTTCAAATTTTAAGTAGGGGTTAGTACCTCCGAAATTAGACCAAAATCTGACCGTATTTATGTTTATTACAAACTTTCTTGCGAAAGGACATTGAAGACTTCCTTAACTCAAAATCGTTCGAGGACCGGACTTTTTGGAAGATGAGACTCTGCTGAACTTATCAAAAACTCATAAGATTCATCAAAATTCATTACC
The DNA here is from genome assembly GCA_026074375.1 of Tanacetum coccineum. Classification (NCBI taxonomy): domain Eukaryota; kingdom Viridiplantae; phylum Streptophyta; class Magnoliopsida; order Asterales; family Asteraceae; genus Tanacetum; species Tanacetum coccineum. The sequence continues at coordinate 133,368 of BQNB010000788.1, forward strand.
AATCTCGAGATATCAACTGAACAACACGAATCAAATTTGCTCACACTTAAATATGGATTTAACGCGAACTAACCCTAACGATTATCACCATCAATGCTTCTAATTAAACCTAATCAATCCTATTATTGTAATTAGATAAATTTACAAAAAAAACTTGAAAACCCTAATTATATAAAAATCCTAATTTAACTCTATACATCATAATGTAGTTTGTCTAGGATTGAAAAGGATTTAAAAACTAAAATTAAAAGATCGGATCGTTACCTTAATTGACAAACCCAAAAAACTTTCTTCTTCCTTTTTTTTTCTTTGTTTGCCGAGATCTCAATAGGGGTTTAGGGTTTATAATCTTGTAATTTATAGCATGCCTAGATGTGAGTTTTAGTTCAAGGTCTAATTAGGTATTAGATTACAATTGGACTTTGGATTTTTATTATTTTTTTTTTTTCTCTACTTTTATTTTTAAAATTCGGATTTTACTATTTATGGCCAAAAAAAAATATTTTTTTTATTTCTTATATTAAATTGATTAATTATCTTTATACCTAAGTTTTATAAAAACTAAACTAAATTGTTATACCATTTTGCTTGAAAATTTACCTTCTAAAAATAACTTTCATTTCCACAATTCACTTTCTAAAATAGAAAGTCTTTTAAAAAACTCTATATTTTAACAAAACTCATTTCTCCTTAACTTAACATCTAATACTAATCTTATCTTAAATTACTAACATAAAATACGTATACGAATAATTACTTACACATTAAAGCGGAAACCATTTCGATCACAAAATATCTCCTTGTCACCAAAAGTGAACGAAATGATCTTCACAAAATTCAAAACAAAATCCAATCCTATTGAGACTATCCGATCAGAGGATTGATCTATCCAATATTGCATATCACACACAAACACATATTTAGAACACATTAGAAATCACAAAATCTCATAAACCAAACTTATTAGAGAAACAGATAATTTAGGTCAACAACTTCGGTTGACGAGTCCTCTCGAACACGGGTTGTCACATTGAATGTTTTGAGGGCATTGGAAAGCCGTTTTTGAAAATTTAGAAGCCGAGGTGGACCAAGATGAGATAGATTTACTGAGTGGTGAGATTGAACGGAAAAACCTTCTCCTTACAAATGAGAACTTAATTGCTAAATGCTTGTCCAAAGATGTGTTTTATACTGCAACTGATTCTGTATTAACTGTGTCTAGATTTTCTGACATGCATGATGTTGACACTAAGTGCTCATAAACGTATTGCCGACCTTGAATCTGAAAATTTTAATCTACAGAAACAAGATTCAAATGATGATGCATGATCTCAATGATAAAATGTGTTTCTCAAAACTGAGTGAAACTTTAACTTACAATGAAGTATCAAATCACAAAGAACATTTTGGATACTTAAAAAAACAGTGACGTCCTTCGATGCTCCTTCAAGGAGGAGATTCATGTTTGTGATTGGAAAGCTAAAATGAAAAGATTCAAAGTCGAGGAACTACGATTCCTGATTGAAGGACGAAAATCTCTCGCTGTAACAGGAAGAAAAATAGTTGTTGCCGATCCACTCTTGATTAAAGGCCTTGGTTTCTCAGAATAAAGAAGTGTTAACTGCAAAGCTCAAGTGCCATTCACGATCTAATGAACGCTTGTGGGGGCAGAAAATGCAAAAGTTAAGCAGCATTATAAGGAATTGTATGATTCAATTAAGATAACGCGTGCCAAAACCACTGACCAGAACAACTCTTTGTTTTCTAAAAACATAAGGATCAATATTAAAGTAATTCAAAGTGTCACTATACCTGATAGTAAACCTAAAGGGCTAGGCTTGGTAGATATCCTATAAGTTGTTGAACCAATTCCCCCTAGATCAAGGTCGGGAAGTAGATCTACCTATACAAACACCTTAAGAAAAGTAGAAACCCTTCGTGAAATAGTAGAGGAAGCTAAGGTGAAAAGACCATTGGATACCTCTCTTGCATCTGCTTGTCGTTACACTAAACACTCTCAGGAGCTGTTAGAATATGTAATAGGCATGTGTCCTACAGACTTTAGCCCTTGATTAACAGGGCCTCTATAAATTCACTTGGGAATAATGGAGTTACTTTTGTTCGATCCCATGTGAAACCTCAACTCATAACACTCTACCAAGACAAGTTGAACACCAAAAAATAAACTAGACTAATGCTCTGGAATTCCATCTACATGAGTAAAAGGAGCATCGGCAGCTCTAGCAGGTCAAAGCCTAGGAGCAATGCGAAGACAGATAGGACTGCGATGTAGCTAAAAGTACCTTGGGAAAACAAGTAGAAGCCCATTCTAGGAGGAATAAGTGAATAAGAAACAAAAAGAATCATGTTGATTTATAGTATTAGCTATAAGCGTACTGTATTTTTAATTCGAAATTCTTAATACTTCTTGCAAACTTACTTGTAACAATTGCTTAATTTCTGTAATCAATATCAATGTGTTGTGAGTTCTGAGATGTTGGTGATGCTATCCCTGCCACTAATGATCTGTGGCGGGTAAAGCATGTTAGGCAAAGTTTGGTAGCAGGCCACAGGGAAATTGTTTACCACTATCGGCCATCAGTGGCGACCCACTAGCAGACTATTACCTTTAGGAGATCAGTGGCCTATAACTAGGAATACTCCACCTAAGGTCTTGCTACAAAACAACATGGAAAAGCCACTGTAGATTTCCCTTATAGGAAGACAGTAGCCCTTTTGTTAGGTCTACTGCTCTTAAGAGTGACTGTATGCAAGCTGGATCCACAGGTAAAAACTTTGCCCTGTAGCATATATCTTGTGTGCACTAACAACCAGACCCTCCCAATTGGCAATTTGGGTTAATGTGTCCAAAATCTCTTCATTTTGCATTGTTCAAATGCAGGTTGTACAGATCGTTCTCTGGTATTTGGATCAAGGCTTGATCATAAAACCATATGAACTGCGAGATCACTCACGGACTCAGGAAATTTTTTGTGAATAACTTTATCAGGATGTTCGATTCGAAAACGGACCATTTTGGTGCAATTATGGGTTATGGGGATTATGTAATTGGTGACAGTGTAATTTCCAGGGTATACTATGTAGAAGGACTTGGACACAACCTTTTCTCTGTCGGTCAATTTTGTGATTCGGTCTTGAAGTGCCTTCAGAAAAGCAACATGTTCGGGTCTGAGACCTAGGGATGGTTGTCGACCTTATTAAAGGAAGTCGTTTGGCGACGAACTTATACACCATTTTGTTGACGACATGATGAGGTCCTCTCCTCACTTTGCTTTACTGTCAAAGCCTCAAAGAACAAGTGTCATAGGTTGTAGCATCCATGGTTGAATCACCTTAAAACTTTGTTGATGTTTAAATGATTTGCTCGTAAGTCTTGTTAGAGGACTACTCGGTTGAAGTTTGAAAACGATCATCTATGCTCGCATGCCAACTTTGGAATGAGTAGGAAAGCTACCACAAAACCCAGAACAAATTAACACCAATTATGGAAGTTCTACACACCTTCACATGGATATTATGCGGTCTCGATGAGGTGCAGAGTATTAATGGGAAGTAAATTAATCCTGGTAATATCGATGACGACTTCAGGTTCACTTAGGGTGAAGTTTTTGAGATCAACGGATGAGACTCCTGCCTTCGTAATCAACTCTATTAAACCAACGTCAAGTCGTGATATGGTCTCAACAAAACTGTCACGTTCGTACGGACTGATAATGGCACCGAATTCGTTAATAAAGACTTGACTGATTACTATGCAAACATTAGAATTACCCACGAGAAAATAGTTCCAAGAATTCCTCAGCAGAATGGCGTTGTAGAAAGACGTAACCTTACTCTTGTTTAAGCAGCTAGGACTATGTTGATATTCTCGAAGGCTCCATTGTTTCTGTAGGCAGAAGCTGTGGCTACTGCTAGGTACACCAAACCGTTCCCTGATTACATGCTTCTTCACGATAAAACCCCACTACGAACTTGTGCTTGACATAGAAACGGATCTTTCGTTTTTTCGTATTATATTTTGAGTCTTGCTACCCAACAACGACAGTGAAGATCGGGTAATTGAAAGGCTAAAGCATACATTAGGTTTTGTTCCGTTAAGCACCTAAACAGGAAGGGTTACCGAATTACACAAACAAACCCGCAAATTAATGGAAACGATTTCACGTTACATTCGATGAGCTGAAGGGCAAACGGCTCCTGTACACTTCAGTTTAGGACCCGCTCCTAACCTTTTGACGCCTGGACCTATAAGTTCAGGGTTCGTACCTAATTCTGCTCCTGTTACCAATAAAGATTTGGAGCTGCTGTTTCAACCGATGTTTAATGAATATTTTGAGACTCTAACGAGTGATCACAAATGCCGTTTGTCCTCGCACTGCTCATTCCCAGCATTCTAACCGGTCCATCTGTATCTATCTCTTTGATCCGAAGTGCACATCAGGCAGTCATTCACCATCATCCTTGGCTCATCAATCATCTTCGGTACATCACGGTGTTGCAACTGAGCATTCTTTTGACGTAAATCCTTTTGCCGCAACTAAGCACAAACCATTTGTTAATGTGTTCGCCCCAGACCCGAACTCTGAAGCATCATCTTTAGGGTATTCACGAATAACTTGCACTATAACCAATCCACTCAACCTGTATGAACATCTCCGAAAATGGAACCGACTCTATCTCTTGTTAATATTATTGGGAACCATTCTCGCCGGTATCCTCGGAAAAGCTTGCTACAGATGCTTTGTGGTGCTTCTACAATTCAGTACTGTCCAAAGTCGAACCAAAAAACTTCAAATCTGCTGTTACTGAAGACTGTTGGTTTCAAGCCATGTAAGATAAGATCCATGAATTTGATCGACTAGACATATGGGAATTAGTGCCACCTCTGGACTGTGCAATGATTATTGCTCTTAAGTGGATTTATAAGGTGAAACTTGACGAGTATGGTGACGTGTTTGAAAAAAACAAGGCACGTCTTTCTAGGCAAAAGGATAATCGTCATGAGAAGGTCTTGATCTATTGAGAATCCTTCGCCCGTGGTCGCCAGACTTAAAGCTAATCAGGATATTCATTGCCAATGCCGCCAGCAAAAACATGACAGTTTATCAAATGGACGTGAAAACTGCATTCTTAAATGGCGAGCTCAAAGAAGAAGTCTATGTCCACCAACCGGAAGGCTTTGTTGACCCAGAACGTCCACATCATGTCTATCGTCTGAAGAAAGCACTTTACGGGTTGAAACAGGCTCCTCGGGCATGGTATGACACTTTGTCAAGGTTTCTTCTGGCTCAAGGATTCTCCAAGGGTGTCGTCGATCCCACCTTGTTCATTCGCAAAACAGGCAAACACACTCTTCATGTTCAAATATATGTTGATGATATCATATTTGCCTCGACCGACCCCAAAGACTGTGACCGTTTTTCTAATGAAATGAGTTCTAAATTTCAAATGTCGATGATGGGTCAAATATCATTTTTCTTAGGGTTACAAATCTCTCAAAATCCTAGAGGCATTTTCATAAATCAAGCTAAATATGCAAATGAGATTTTAAAGAAATTTGATCTTCATAAAAGTGACCCTGTTGACACTCCTATGGTGGAGCGAACAAAACTGGATGAGGACCTCTCAGGGATCCCCGTTGACCAGACCAAGTATCGCAGCATGATTGGGTCCCTGATGTATCTCACAGCCAGTAGACCTGACCTTGTATTTGCTGTGTGCATGTGTGCTAGATATCAATCTAGGCCCACGAAAAAGCACCTTGAGGCAGTTAAACGGGTCTTTCGGTATCTCCAAGGATCCATCAATATGGGTCTTTGGTATCCGAAAGACACCGCCATGGCACTAACCGCATACGCAGACGCAGATCATGCAGGTTGTCAGGACACTCGCAGAAGTACATCTGGCAGTGCTCAGTTCCTTGGTGATAAGTTAGTCAGCTGGTCATCAAAGAAGCAAACCAGCACGTCCATCTCGTCTACAGAGGCTGAATACATCGCGATGTCTGGTTGCTGTGCCCAAATCCTATGGATGCGGTCTCAATTGTCAGATTATGGCTTTGCTTACAATCGCATCCCTATGTACTGTGACAACAAGAGTGCCATAGCTCTTTGCTGCAACAACGTTCAGCACTCTAGGTCTAAACACATCGACATCCGACATCATTTCATCAGAGAACAAGTGGAAAAAGGAGTGGTTGAGTTGTATTTCGTGAGGACAGAGTATCAACTGGCGGATATATTCACTAAGGCGCTGCCCAGAGAACGATTCGAATTCATTCTCCCAAGGCTTGGCATGAAGTGTATGAAGCCGGAGACACTCAAAAGTCTTCAGGATGATCAGGATGAGTAACGGATTGGCTTCAAGTATCCTATGTAAATATGTACATACTTAAACCCAAAAAGAAAAATACAAAAATATAAAACCATCAAAAATCCATAAAAATCAGAAAATAGAAAATGCCAAAAATAGTTTTCTTCAAGACATGTCTTCCGTTTATCGATAACATTTACGGTCCTAGAAATGTCATTCAATAATGACACGGGTCTTTAAATGAAGCTCGAACGGAAGTTTAAACCTTTCAAAACATGTCTTAATGGCTTGCAGTTATTTCAGACTGCAACCCGCTTTTCAAAATGAGGAAAGCACGTCGCCAAAAAGACGGCTGTTCCTAACAACGGGTGATTAAGTTCTCCCGGGCATGGATTACTTTATATCCTTGCAACCTCGATCTAATGTACGCTTCAGTGCATTATTTCTTGATTAAGAAGAGAAGTCTTCTTTTATCCTTATAATTTTCCGTCTATGATTCTTCAGAAAATTATTTGGATTTCACGTGGTGGCTTAATGCTGTTTTTGTAAATCAATCGGACTTGGGTTTTCATAAATTTGACACTCAATCAACGACTACCGCTCTTTAACTAGAACACGGGTCATTGATTGAGGGGGAGAGTGTTTTTTTCAAATTCATGACATCTAACAGGCATTTTTAAACACAAAAAGGTGTGGTAACTAACGGGGTTATGGATTAAGGGGGAGTTAAACTGGTGTTGACTCAGAAAGGTTCAAATGTGTCAATAATGTGCAAGTTTAGGGTCTTATATGCTATTTGCTAATTGTATCCTAGACCTTTCAATTATGAAGGACCAATTGTATCACTTTCCCAAGAGAATTAATCCCTTTGTTGCTATGTAACCATTAAAGAATTGAGAGGGGCCAATTATGTCAACTGATGAAAGTTGGAACTAGGTATTAATATTAAGGATTGCGTTTTGGCTGGTCAAACTACTCAAAATCTAGTCAAACATAGTTCAAACTTCTCTCTCATTCTTGCTCACTGCGTTTTGACTAAATCCATAGCTTCGTGTGTAATTTCGTGCCTAGGTATCACTCATTATATGTTGTCTATCATTCTCACATGTTTTAATCATAACTGTTTTGGCATGATTCTCATTAACTCGTTTTTTCTTAGGATTTTCGTGAGAAATAATCATCCAAATCCAGGTGAGTAGTTATTGTTATGTTGTGAGTGATGGGATAGCATTAGATTTGGTAGATGATGCTTCATGTATGCCTGAATTGAAACCCCCATCACCAATCGTATGGTTCTAATAATTTTCGGTTGAATATTGACTTTTTAAGTTAAAACTCATGCGAATAAAGCTTGGTGCTGCCCAGTGTCATTGATATTGTAATTAGCAAATGCCTTTGAATGTATGTAAAGAATAGGTTAAGTCGTAGATGCATTAAATTGACAGTTTGAATCTGCGAAATATAGCCTTCTTGATTGCGTTTTGATAAAGGTTCTTGGTTGCGTTTTAGGTATGATGTTCTAGGTTGCGTTTTGTCTAATGTGCTCCTGGTTGCGTTTTGTGGTTAAATTCATTTTGCGTTTTGAGAATTAGTTCTTGGTTGCGTTTTGTGGTTAAATTCATGTTGCGTTTTGACAATTAGTTCTTAGTTGCGTTTTGTGGTTAAATTCATGTTGCGTTTTGACAATTAGTTTTTGGTTGCGATTTGATATTTAATAATTGATTGCGTTTTGATGGGTGATACTTGATTGCGTTTTGCTTGTGTAACTGTTGTGTTTTGGCTTTATTCATGTGTTGCGTTTTGGTCATTAATCGTTGAACAAGACAAAACGCAACTCGTTGCGTTTTGATTTGAAGAAATTTTTAATATTAAAATATTGAAGCCCCTATTTCAAAATTTTCTAAAATGATTGCGTTTTGATAGTTTTTGAATATTATAATCACCGTTTTTTGATGATGGCTGCATTTTGAGTGTTGCGTTTTGACGTTACTGCGTTTTGATTATGGCTGCGTTTTGGTTGATTGCTAATTGCGTTTAAGTGGTTGCGTTTTGATATTAGCTCATAAAATATTCGTTGCGTTTTGAGTCTCTAAAAGTTGCTTGTCCATTGTGCTTTGCATTGCATTGCTTGTTAATTTCCATTGAATCTTATGGGTTAATCGGTGTGTTATATCCTCTCTTCGATGAGTTAACTTCCGTTGATTCAAGAGTTGACCAAACTCATTGATTAACTCTATAACATGATCTTAGGGTTCTTTCTCTTGAATCTTGTGCACACATGATTAACTTCCGAGCATCTGCTCACATCTAACAATTCCTATCTGCATGGTCACTTTTCTGTGATTGTAACTGTGCAGATACAATGGCTGATGCTGAACATCCACTCGCAATGGCACCACCCGTCCGTACAAATGAACAGATCTTACCACGCATTCAATGGGTGCCAATTTGGAAAAGCAACTGCTATCTGAATGAAGAAAAATCTCAACCCATCCCAATTTACAAGATTGCTGTGGATATTCTCAAGCAAACAAATTTCTTCAGAGCTTTTACAGCAGTAATCTTTGCTCCTCGATATGTCTACATGATGAGTTCATGTTCGGCATATGCATCCCTAACCTCCTATTATTGGTTCCATTGGCACTTGAATTTGAGATATCTCATAATGGGTTCTTCAGTCGGCAAATGAAAGGGAGACTCTGGTCTTGGATGGAATTTATGCTTGCGTTGCAGGTGAAAGATAACCAGTTTAGTGAACCTCACACTTGGGATCACAATGAGAGTGGTTTTCATTCTTCCCTATGTGTTTGTGCCAGCTTCTTTTTCTTCCATGAAGTATAGATGGATTGAGTAGAATCTTCCACATCCTTTCCACATAAATCGGAAATGAGCTCGATTGATGACTCCCCCAATATCTGTAACTATAGAGCTCTTGCTTTGGCTTTCAAACCCAGAAGTCCTTTTCCGAAAGGCACAGATTATGATTGTCGTTATTGCCCTCCGTGTTTGGAAACATGTCATTAGTAACGACATTAGTAATGTTATGACCTTCTTTTGGATAACCCAGACCGTTGACAAAGTTGATAAGAGTATCCTGAGTTGGAGGGGAAGAAAAGCCTGTTGTGTTGTCTGTTGGTGTGATTTGAAGGCATCTCTGAGAAGTGTCCTTTAGTAAGGAGTTTAACCAATGCTCATCCAGTTGACACTTGTAACCATCCCCGTCCGGTTCTGTCCATAGCAGATTAGTAACCCAGGACTGTTTGAATAAAGATAGTTGGTATTTCAAAGAGGTCGGTAAACCTCTGAAGAAGTTTGGTATGTTTCAGAAAGTCCACGCAATCTTGTAGATCTTGGCGGTTGCTTGTGACTTTTCAGCATCCAGATAATTAGTTGTCTTTTCCCCTATTGGCAAACCCATGCTAATGCACAAGATTTGTTCATCAGTGCGAGTGGGTGGTGCCACAGCAGGTGCTTGTTCAATCGGAGCATTAACATCAGCCATTATATCTGCACAGTCACATTCACAGAACGATGGACATACAGATATAATGTAGAGTGAGCAAGGTCTCAGGAGTTAATCAGTTATGGATTATATCTAGGAAAAGACACCTAGATCATGTTATGGTGAAGGTCAATAATTGAAGACAACTCTTGAGGCAACATTAAGTTGACTCTTGTAAGAGAAGACTTAACACAATGACTAAACCACAAGACCTGATAACAATTTACAAGCAGTGAGAGACAAAACGCAAGGGGTACGTTACAATAGGCAAAACGCAATCAAAGGAATACTCAGGATTCAAAACGCAATGCAACAAAACGCAATGATTATTTTATTAGAAACCTAGTCAAAACGCAGTATAAGCAACGCAATCACACCAATCGCACAAGCAAAACGCAGTGCAACAAAACGCAATGATTATTTTGTTAGAAACCTAGTCAAAACGCAGTATAATCAAAACGCAATCACACCAATCGCACTAGGCAAAACGCAACAAGCAAAACGCAGTATAAGCAAAACGCAATGCAACAAAACGCAATGATTATTTTATTAGAAACCTAGTCAAAACGCAATCACACCAATCGCACTAGGCAAAACGCAACAAGCAAAACGCAAGCACTATTATATTTAAAATAAGCAATAACGCAAATCATAAGAAATTTTCGTAATAGAGTTTTACTATTTTACATATTATTAAATGTCCTCCTATACAAAACGCAATGACGGCGTTTTGTTCTGATAATATTAATACTCAAAACGCAATAGCATATCAGAGGACAAAACGCAACAAGGATCATACAGACAAAACGCAATCAAGAATTCTACTAGCAACACGCAACCAAGTTTTCCGTATCAAATCGCAACCAACAACAGTCGAGCAAAACGCAATGAATAATATCTAAGCAAAACGCAACCAATAATGCTTGAATACGTAGATTCTAACTTTCATTTCGAGACTCCCTACTTATAACACACATACGAGATACACGCATGTTTTAAACATAACAAGACAGTCACGAACAACCACATTTAACCTTAAACGCATCATATAATTGAAATTTGACTCAAAAAGTCAAGCACAATATGAAAATCATTAGGACCATAAAATTAGTGACAGGGGATTCAGTTCAGGCAACCACGAAGTATCATTTAATTACTCTAATGCTAACCCAACAGTTAAGATTCAATTACAAGCACTAACCATGATTTATATGATGGATTCTCCCGAATACCCTAAGAACACAATGATTTAATGCGATTCAGGACAAGATATTCAAGATAAAGTATATTAAAATGATAATAAACACTAATCAAGCCATACCTAACCAAGAAATCACACAAGTAGTCACTAGAGAGGCAAATCACAAGTGGTTGAGTTTTGTGATGAGAGAGAAAGAGAGATGTTTGACTGAATTTTTGATAACTTTGACCAAGTCAAAACGCAAGGGGGGTTTTTATACCTAGGTTAAACTTTCTTCTATTTGGGCAAGAATGGCCCCGTCTTTCTTATTTCTTTTCTTTAAGGTTTAATACTACAAAGTGATTATGAAATTACATAAGAAGGCATAATTGGTCCTGTTATAATGTATAAGCTAGGATTCAATTAGCATATATAGAACATAAGAACCCCTATACTTGCATATAACTGACAACATTTGGCCCTTTTGAGATTAATTCAAGTTTAATTCCCCCTTAAACCATAACCCCTTTAGTTATCAAACCTATCTCAATGATGTGTAGAATGTGTTAAACATGCCCGTTAGATGCCATAAATTTGAACAATACTATCCCCCTCAAACACTGACCCGTTTTCTATTTACGTTTTCTATTTAAAGAGCTGTAGTCGTTGATTGAGTGTCAAATTTATGAAAAACCAAGTCCGATTACTTTTCAAAAGCCGCTTTAAACCACCACGTGAGATCCAAATAATTTTCTGAAGAATCATAGACGGAAAATTATGAGGATAAAAGAAGACTTCTCTTCTTAATCAAGAAATAATGCACTGAAGCGTACATTAGATCGAGGTTGCAAGGATATAAAGTAATCCATGCCCGGGAGAACTTAATCACCCGTTGTTAGGAACAGCCGTCTTTTTGGCGACGTGCTTTCCTTATTTTGAAAAGCGGGTTGCAGTCTGAAATAACTGCAAGCCATTAAGACATGTTTTGAAAGGTTTAAACTTCCGTTCGAGCTTCATTTAAAGACCCGTGTCATTATTGAATGACATTTCTAGGACCGTAAATGTTATCGATAAACAGAAGACATGTCTTGAAGAAAAACTATTTTTGTTATTTTCTATTTTCTGATTTTTATGGATTTTTGATGGTTTTATAATTTTGTATTTTTCTTTTTGGGTTTAAATATGTACATATTTACATAGGATACTTGAAGCCAATCCGTTACTCATCCTGATCATCCTGAAGACTTTTGAGTGTCTCCGGCTTCATACACTTCATGCCAAGCCTTGGGAGAATGAATTCGAATCGTTCTCTGGGCAGCGCCTTAGTGAATATATCCGCCAGTTGATACTCTGTCCTCACGAAATACAACTCAACCACTCCTTTTTCCACTTGTTCTCTGATGAAATGATGTCGGATGTCGATGTGTTTAGACCTAGAGTGCTGAACGTTGTTGCAGCAAAGAGCTATGGCACTCTTGTTGTCACAGTACATAGGGATGCGATTGTATGCAAAGCCATAATCTGATAATTGAGACCGCATCCATAGGATTTGGGCACAGCAACCAGACATCGCGATGTATTCAGCCTCTGTAGACGAGATGGACGTGCTGGTTTGCTTCTTTGATGACCAGCTGACTAACTTATCACCAAGGAACTGAGCACTGCCAGATGTACTTCTGCGAGTGTCCTGACAACCTGCATGATCTGCGTCTGCGTATGCGGTTAGTGCCATGGCGGTGTCTTTCGGATACCAAAGACCCATATTGATGGTTCCTTGGAGATACCGAAAGACCCGTTTAACTGCCTCAAGGTGCTTTTTAGTGGGCCTAGATTGATATCTAGCACACATGCACACAGCAAATACAAGGTCAGGCCTACTGGCTGTGAGGTACATCAGGGACCCAATCATGCTGCGATATTTGGTCTGGTCAACAGGGGTCCCTGAGAGATCCTCATCCAGTTTTGTTCGCTCCACCATAGGAGTGTCAACAGGGTCACTTTTATGAAGATCAAATTTCTTTAAAATCTCATTTGCATACTTAGATTGATTTATGAAAATGCCTCTAGGATTTTGAGAGATTTGTAACCCTAAGAAAAATGATATTTGACCCATCATCGACATTTGAAATTTAGAACTCATTTCATTAGAAAAACGGTCACAGTCTTTGGGGTCGGTCGAGGCAAATATGATATCATCAACATATATTTGAACATGAAGAGTGTGTTTGCCTGTTTTTCGAATGAACAAGGTGGGATCGACGACACCCTTGGAGAATCCTTGTGCCAGAAGAAACTTTGACAAAGTGTCATACCATGCCCGAGGAGCCTGTTTTAACCCGTAAAGTGCTTTCTTCAGACGATAGACATGATGTGGACGTTCTGGGTCAACAAAGCCTTCCGGTTGGTGGACATAGACTTCTTCTTTGAGCTCGCCATTTAAGAATGCAGTTTTCACGTCCATTTGATAAACTGTCATGTTTTTGCTGGCGGCATTGGCAATGAATATCCTGATTGCTTCAAGACGAGCAACCGGGGCGAAGGATTCTTCAAAATCTAGACCTTCCTCTTGACGAAATCCTTTTGCTACAAGACGTGCCTTGTTTTTCAACACATCACCATACTCATCAAGCTTCACCTTATAAATCCACTTGAGAGCAATAATCATGGCACTGTCTGGAGGTGGTACTAATTCCCATACGTCCAGTCGATCAAATTCATGGATTTCGTCTTGCATGGCTTGAAACCAGCAGTCTTCAGTAGCTGCAGATTGGAAGTTTTTCGGTTCGACTTTGGACAGTACGGAATTGTAGAAGCACCACAAAGCATCCGTAGCAAGCTGTTTCCTAGTGGATATCAAAGTTGATAAGATTGGACACGATAGTATTTTAACGTAATCATAAGATTAACAATATCATAATTATACCAAATGCCTATTCATTATATTATTTTCACCGAGTAGTCATGAGAGATTTAGCCTCTCATGGCTATGAGGTTCATAACAAAATTAAGTAGATAAACAAGAAACATACTATATCTGGGTAAGAATATGGATCAAACTCTACCCGATACAAGTATAGAATCTTAGTACAACCTTTATTTCTTCTAAATTCTATGATGTTCTTCTTCGTTCTTCGTGGTTCGATCTTTAATCTTCAAGATGTTTTGAAGATAGATTTGTTGGTATGAAATGAGAGGAGTGATTCTTGATAGAAGAGTTGATATGAAATGCTTGAAAATCGTCCTCTATTTATAGGCTGAATTTGGGGTCGAAGTGCGTCGCACAAGAAATTTTGTGCGGCGTACTTGGGGTGTTAATGCGGGTTACATTTAATTCCATTTATTCTTCTTCTTAACTTCGACAGGAAGTACGACGCACAAAGAAGTTTGTGCGGCGTACTTGAGGTCTTTTTCAGCTTTGGTCCTTTCTTTTCTTCTATCTTGCTTTCTAATAACTATAAACACTTGAACTTTGTTCTTTTTAAGCTCGGGATGACTTCAAGTGAACATGCACATAATTTATGCTATTAAGTACCGAGAGTTCATGAGAAATGGTAAAATATATATAAATAACGCCGCCAAAACATGTATAATTAAGGCTTTATCAAATCCCTCCACACTTAGTTGTTGCTTGCCCTCAAGCAATTAAAGCGAGAAAAACAAGATCATTTATTGTGACGTGGAGAAAATTTAGATTTAACAAGTGTTTATTGGTTTAGTTAACTTTTCAGGCATAGACACATAACAGTCTTTCGACAACGCCGTACTGCGTGAGGATTCCTTGGCACTGTCTTTTGGTGAAAGATTCCAAAGCTTTCATAATAATCATACAGAGTCTTGTAGACAAATTCAGTTTCCATTGTCGTTGCGGATGAAACTGACAATTTTTTTTTTTGTTGTATTTATTTGTTTTTTGAGACACGACTTGAATTGCCTATCAGAAATTGATGACACCGTTGGTGTTTTCATCCTTGCTCTTAAAAACTTGATCCAACGTAAACCGAGAGTAATCATGCGACGATTACCCAAGATCATTTCTTCCCATTAATAGTTTTGCACACGCATCGGCCCACATAAATCTATATGAAGGGTGTTTAGAACTACCAAATTGGTGATTTCAGTTTTGGGTTTGTGGGTATGCTTTTTGCTCTATCCTAATTGACATTGCATAACAAAAATGAACTTTTTCAAACTTCATCTAGGAAAGTCCTCTGACAAGGGTCTTTTCTTGCAATATCATTATGGTACCGAAGGTTTCAAGTTAATAAAAACGCGATGCCATAGACAATGATTTGTCTTGGAGGCTTTTGGATAGCAAGCAAATTGGGGAGGACTTTCATTAGTCCCTTCTACAGAAAAAGGTGTATTAAAATAATACAAAAAATAAAAAAAAAAAAAAAAAAAAAAAAAAAAAAAAAGAACCACGGGAACCTTCAAGTAATTCAACACCATCTATCAACGAACATTACAAGAATGCTTCGGACGTGCAACTCTAAAACCAATCACAAAATGACCAACAAAAAACAAATTATGCCCCAGTCCTTCCACGTAATATACCCTGGAGATTACACTATCACCAACAACATAGTCTCCATAACCCATAATAGCACCAAAGTGATCATTCCTGAATCTAACTGTCTCGATAAACTTTTTTCTCGACAGTTCATGAGGCCTTTGAGCGAACCCCCTCAAATTGTTAATTTTGAACAGCCTGAGTCCAAATACCAAAGGACGATATGTACGACATGCATTGGAAACGAGAAGAATATGGAGAGTTTGGAAAGTTGGATCCCCAATTGTGGTTGGGTATTCGATGTTATCAACAAGCAATGGCTGACATTCTGTAAGTTTTAGTGAACCTAGTTAAGGGAACTGATCACTTAGGGGGAAGTATTCTTCTAAGGGTCTCCATTTAATAACCAACATTGTTAAGTGTTTTGCCAGTTGTGTTTTCTAAATTGATTGAGATGTATTTAGTACCACACTTGTGTAACTGCCCTTAGTTCAAACTTCTTAATATGACGCACATCATTTTTAACATTGGGGGATGCATTCACAGAGTGCAAATAAGTAACCACACGCATATCATGATTAGCCGAAAATAAACATTTGTTACATGTTTGGCACACAGAATGAGAATTCGAATTAATTACAGTACGCTTAGAGCTGAATACTATAATCAACACGATTACGTGGTTTTAAAAGATCTAATAACCTAAGGGTCTTCACTTTCTTCAGCTGTCACTTTTAGCTGGCGGGATCCTATGTGTCTTAAGTATGCTCCTAGGCTGAGAACCGCTAGCATCAGTGCAACTATTTTTAACCTGAAGAAGGAGGCAGGGACATTTAGACATCTGAGTGTGGCATTGCCTCTACATGTTGTGTGTAGTGCTTACATTTATGTAACAATTTGGTCCTCAAAGGTAACTTGCTTTTTCCTAGGGGTGTGTGCATGCTTCTTATCTTGTTGATGGAAGACCTTTGGACAGGTGCCAAACACATATTCTAAGAGTTCCTGAGAATGCTTTAGTGTAACGGCAAGCAAATGCTAGTGATCTATCTAAAGGTCTTTCAACTTTGGCTTCTTCCACTATTTCGCAAATGATATCTGCACTTTCCTTAATATGCCTGAGATAAACTAGATAAACATCCCTATTGTTCAATTGCGAGTGGGAATAGGTCGACAGTCTATAGCAAACTTTCGTGGTGCAAGAACTTTAGGTTTAACCTGATTTGCGCGACACATGAGACCCGTATTGCCTGTAGTTGACCTTTAGAATCTCATTTTTAATTTTAAGGGCAATTATCAATTATGTCTGCTTAGCACGCGTAATCTTGAAACGAATCATAAAATTCCTTGTAGTGCTGCTTAATCTTTGCATTTTCTGCCCTAAAAGCTCATTTTGTTCTTGAAGACCATTCACCTTTTCAGTTAATTGTGAGATTTGAAAGTCTCGGGCCCTAAAGTCAAGTGTTCTGTCTAGTTCACTATGGGTCTCCTTAAGTTGAGATATTTGCATTTTTAGCTTTTGGATGATTGTCTTTTTTCCTAGAAGGAGAGCCTTTTCATTTGACCGATCACAAAAACGGAGTTAAAATCAGGAGTATCATTAACGGATGAAGACGGTTTATTCTAAAAACTATCTTTAAGGTTTTGATACTTTAACTGTAAGTTTAGGTGATTTACCTCAAGATTGGAAAACCGGTTTAAAAGTTCGTTATAATTATCCTTATGGATATTATCACGTAAATTAGAGAGCTCTGCTTCAAGTTCCAGACAACGGGTTTTTTGACAACATTATGAGCCTTTTGCATTACAGTAAATCACGATAACATTAACACAGATATCGATGCAACATAAAACACTCTTTAGACAAGCCAACACAATTATAATATCATGTTCAAGAAGAAGGTTTTTTCCGTTCAATCCATCATGTTTCCTATCATCATTACTTTGGACAAGTTGTCAGCTACCAACCAAACAAAGCACACTTATAACTTTAACTTCTTTTGTAGAGCTTTATGGAATGCCCACAAAATGTTCTTGAAGAGATTTGAAAAAATGGAATGACCTCCGTGAGGTAACGTGTTCCTTGTTTTGTTCAAACCCTTTCCTTCAGTGATCCCAGTTGGTGAGATCTCTTTACAGTTTTTTCTCAAATCAAAAAAGTAGTCTAAGTGTAAAAATGTTTGATTTTCACTTGACTTTTGGTTGGAAGCACTCTGGACAAGCGTTGCAGGGTAATTTGTAGGATACACATCAACGCTTGATTGGATCTGGTGTTTCTGCGCATTGAGAACATCAGCTTCAACTTAACAATATCTTGAGACTCAAATATTTGGTTTCCGGGTCAGTTTGTTTTTGTGTTGTGAAAGACGCTAAAAAAATTCTCTTTCGAGTATTTGGTCTGTGTGATATAGACCTATTATCCACACATTCATTAGCTTGCATTTATTCAAGCATTTTCTTCCTAGAAATTTCTGTAAGGTTCTAGGGTCTCCTCCCCCGTCACGTACTACGCCGGTGCATTGATTGTTTAATCAATTACATGACCAATGATACAGGGCAGGCTGAACTTGCCTTCTTGATGTAACATAGCGGTTTCTTGTAGCTCAAGGCTACTTATTTCAATCATTACATAATAAGACCTAGGTTTACACATCATGTGAACTGTTTTGAATAAGGACTGCCTTGTTTTTGAATGTTTCTCCACGACTTATCTTTTAAAAGCTTTTTAAGTCCAAACATTCCTTCAAGGAGTATTTATTTTCTTTCTGATTAAAATCCTTTTCAAAGTATGTAACTTCATCTAACATTAACTTTGTTAAGTTGGACGGTAGAGGCTAAGTTGCAATTTTATATAATGAAGTTCCTTTTTTCAAATTCCATCCTTAATATTACGGTCAAAATAAATATCTGTAGTTGCTTCATCAATCTTATGTTCTCTTTCTGTTAATTCAAACTGGCTCGTCTTTCATACAGATATAACTTGTTTCTTAATGTGGCAAGTTCACATTATAACCAATTATTAACCTACTGTATTCCGGGTGTATGAGAGACCCAATAGACATCAGATTCTCACTCATTATCTAGTCATCACATATGCATCATTAGGAACCTAGATGCAATTATTTTGTACAACCGCACAGCGTGTCCTTTACATACTGTCATAAGGAGTCATTATTACTATCACTCGCATAATCGGCAATGTGAGATCAAACGTGGTTTGGTTGTACAATCGTCGTGCATTCACAGTTCTTCATGTATCACAAACAGCACTTGATAGTGGATCAGGGTCAGGTACCTCAGTTAAGACGTCGAATCATAAGAGATGACCGGCTTTCATCATAAACTGGATTTGCGGATGAAAAGATTAGCCATGACCATAGGTTTTATGCGTAAGCCCATTCAACATCAGAATCATACGCATCACAGTCATCAGCTTGAAACACATTATCCACATTAAGAGCTAAGTCTTGAACCGGTTGCTCTAGACAGAAGAGCAAAGACACAAAAAAAAACAATAATCAAGGGCACAAAAAAAAAGATTAGATAAGAAAGGGCTACAATGTTTTAATATAATCTTCAACAATAGCATTGTCCTGGCACACACTGGAACGAATAACTGCTCTCAATCCAAGACAACCCAATTCTCATGATCTGCATCAGCACTATCTTGTCTATGAAGTAATCTTAGTTCTATGGACTGCTTGGGTTAGAGTGCAGTTCCTTGCTATGAGGACTACCCCTTTGCAGTTGTAGCTCCCTAACCTGCCTAGCTTTACCTGGATTAACATTTCCTACTCTGTTCTATGCTCCCCCATAACCAACTGCACCTGCACCACGTGCATTAAACCCTAGCCACTGGAATCTTCACCATTGCACATTCTAACATTTCTAACAACAACCCTGCATTTTGTATTGTAGCTTGATTCCTGGGTTTTGATAGAGGTTCTGAGCGTTGATTGTTTGTTTGAGGCAGGAAGTTTTGTATGAATTGGGTGAGTAAGGCAGAGTGTGTTGGATAGGTTCCGATTAGTGTGTCAGTTTGAGAAAGTCCCAAATCAGATTGTGTGGATGTGGTCAGCAAAGGTGGTTTGATATATGGTGGGTCGGGATTTGTTGATTGACTAAAATGATAACGTGTTGAGGAGAAACATTTGACATCAAGGCAAGAGGATCAACATCCTGTTTGTGTGGATGTTCCCAAACAACATCCTAATTCTTGTTGCAAAAAAAAAAAAAAAAAAAAAGTGCCTCGTGATATGCTTCAGTAAGCAATAAAGTTTGATCTAAGTTAATCTTTCAAGGCCCTTATTTTAAGTTTTCACAGCTGTACAAAACTACCCCATACATGCAGCCATTTAATTCCACAAACTTAGAGTTCAACTAAATTGACATTGTTCGTCTTGATGTTCCGCATGTCATTAATGAGCTTGGCAAACCGGACATAGTAGTCGTGAATGGTTTCGCCTTTGTTCTGACAAAAGTGTTCAAAGTCATCGTACAGTTGTGATTCACGGTCTTCCTTTGTTAATTTCGATCCTTCCAAAAGCATCTTCATAATTGCCCAAAGTGTCCTTTGCATCATTGTACTTGATAATAAGTGAATAAGATATCTTTTGGTAAACCTTGAAGTAATGATGTTTGTTGCCGAATGTCCCTGTATTGTAAGGGGGGGGGGGGGGGTCGCCTATCCTTCTCATCCTGTGACAGATCCGAATAAACTCGAGGTCGTTCAGGACCCAGATTGAGTGAACCTTCAGTTCCTTCAGCAACAATTACTCGCGTGGTCCCCATCTGAAATGGTCCTTCATCGATTGACTTTAAATGTTACCCCATTATCCCTTACCCGACAGTAAATCGAATACGTTGTTGCCATGACCAAATCAGCCTTATCAGCATAGGTGTCGGGTATCAGAACCGTCACATGGATGTCCTTTGAAAGTTAAGCCATAGTGATTACATGTATATATAAGTGATCCGATCAATGATTAGTGATTGTATGTTAAAAGTGATGATTGTTTGTTGGATTAGGTGATATGTTGTTTGATTGTGATTTGGTTTGGTTGAATTAATGTTAACTTAATGTTGATAGGCAGTGAAGTTTTGTCAACAGGCAGTGAAGTTTTGTCAAAAAGGCAATGAAGAATATGAGTCAAAATGCAATGAACAAACTTGAGTCAAAACGCAATGAAGAATCTTGAGTCAAAACGCAATGAAGAAACTTGAGTCAAAACGCAATGAAGAATCTTGAGTCAAAACGCAATGAAGAATCTTGAGTCAAAACGCAATGAAGAATCTTGAGATTTGATCAAAACGCAACGTTGAGATTTGATCAAAACGCAACCAATTAAAAAATTGGGCAGAGTTTCCCTTAGTCAAAACGCAACAAAAGTCTTCAAAACGCAACCTGCAGTCAAAACGCAATGACCAAAACGCAACCTCTAAGTCAAAACGCAACGACCAAAACGCAACCTCTAATAAGACAAAACGCAGTACAATAGTACTATACAAAACGACAAAACGCAATGTACTTTCTTCACCAAAACGCAACGAAGAATGTCTCAGAAGGTCAAAACGCAACGACGAAAATACGAACTTTTTCACCTAAAAACACCTAAAAATCACCCCATTTTTATTCTATGAAAGTTTTTCACTTGGTTTCTTTTGCACAACTTGTCCCTAGGAAGGTTATAACAACGGATGAAAAAAAAACACTAACGTTACATCACAAACATGAGAATCAAGAGTGTCAAGAATAAGTCCATAAACATTCAAAAACCAAACTTTTCATCTAAACTAACCAAGGAAACGCACACACAATCTAGCTAATCATCACATGGGCTCTGATACCAATTGTAGTATATTGGATATCATAACACAAGCATAGATGATTGGGTTGGCAAATTATCTAGAGAGAGAAAGTGAAGTTTCTAGTAAGAGAAACACCAAATGAGACCTTTTTAATAAAATGAACAACCAACCCCTTCCTATGGCTGGAAAGAGGTTTATATACATGTGTGTTTATACCCCAATGGGCTTGAGTATGGGCTTACAAGTGGGCTTGAGACCCGGCCCAATACTATTAATCATACGCTTACTTTCTAACTACGAGCCATACTATACTAACAATACACGAGGGTGACCGAGTCTTTTTCATAATCCTAACATAATGCTCTTGAAGAAGGTGAATGGGGGTTTGAGCATACTAAAACTGTTTTTAACAATGAAATTGTTCCATTTCTAAAATCTTTAAAAGACATCATTTAATGTGATTTAAAAAGATCTACTAAATGAAATAACAGAAGTACAAACAGTTTTTGACCAAATGGACGCGTTTGTTCAACAGTCTTCAGTTGATAAACAATGTTTGGAAATTGCTAAGAAAGAAATTCTTTTGGTAAATGATCGACTCTTACCAAAACATTCCTCAAGATGTAGATATTAACTGTGATGAATCTATGTCTTTGAAAGGAATTCTGTAAAAAGGAAATGCTAAAGTGTGATTGTTTGAAAAGTGTTTGAATCTTTGATGCTGAGATTTCTAAATCAAAACAAGCCAATAATGAATCTTTTGAAAAACTCTCACAACTTGAAACATATGTAATTGCCTGCTCGAAGTCTCAATTGCAATTAAAACAAAAGTTTTTCAAAACATGACTTCTTATGTTAGTCAAAAATGTTGTTGAAATTCCAAGAATATTTGTTGAAATCAATTATATGAAAGCTGCGCTACAAGATCAAGATACACCATAATTGAAATTGAGTATACCAACAAATCTTTAAAGTAAGAAAATAAAGGGACGAGAATATTAATCATGAATAAATTGAAACTAGAGGCCCATAAATGAAGAATGGAGAATAGTTGAAAAAATTGCTTCGTGAAGAATGAAAATCTTTGTAATGAAATTAAATCATGTGAAACAGTATTTAAAGATCAGTGATAATCAATCAAACAGACACGTGTTCGTTCAGTTTGACTCAATCAAACAGATACGTGTTCGTCATAAAGAACAAAGTGACTCTTTAATTAACAAACTGAACTTAAAATCTGAAGAAGGTTTTTGTGATAACATCATTAAAAAACGATTTACGGAAATTAAAGGGAAAGAAATTGTTGAAAATGTTATTCACATACCTTCTGCCAACAATATTGCTCCAGGCATGTTCAAGCTTGATTTAGAACCGTTGCCTCCTAGGTTATTGCAAAATAGGGAAGTTCACATAACCTATCTTAGGAACACTCAAGAACAAGCTAATATTCTTCAGAAAATAGTCGAACAAGCTAAGACGAAACAACCTTTAGATAGTGAGTTAGACCTTGCCTGTAAGTATGCCACAAGAATTCAAGAGTTGCTTGTATATGTTCAAGATACGTGCCCTAATGATAATACCTAGTGCTAAGAAGGTTACTGTCAAACCCATGAACAATGTCAAGAAAGTTAGGTTTGCTGAACCTCTCACATCCTCAAGCAACATTAAACAGGTAGAGTCTTCAAATACATCAGATTCTAACACACATGTGTTGTCTTCTACAAGATTGAAATGTTCTACTAGTAATTGCGGATCAAAGCCTCCAGGCAATAAAAGGAATGATTAGATCTCGCAATCACCAAGTAGGAACAAGAAGAATAAAGTAGAAGCCCAACCTAGGAAAGTGAATAAAGTGAATCGTGTTGTTAAACCTGTTTGTGATGTTGATGTTAAGCATTTACTGTCAAAAGCGAATTCTGAGATTCTCTATGCTACTTGTAATAAATCTATGTTTGAAGGTGTTCATGATAAATGTCTTCTTGATCTTGTGCAAAATGGGAATAACCATACTAAATCTGCTAAAAACATAGAAAACAAAATGTTTGGAAACCTACGGGTCATGTATTCACTAAAGTAGGATTTAAGTAGAAACCAACAGGCAAAACTTTCACTATAGTTGGTAACTCGTGCCCTT